>VUYV01000208.1:1271579-1282613 GCA_008711295.1 Anarhynchus alexandrinus | reverse complement strand
CCATTAGCACTGCCAAGTTACCACTAAGCCATGTCCCTCAGCACCATGTCTGCCCGTCTATTTAACATCTCCAGGGATGGCGACTCAACCACTTCGCTGCGCAGCCTGTTCCAATGCTTGATAACCATTTCCGTGAAGAAATGTTTGCTAATATCCATCCGAAACCTCCCCTGGCGCAACTTGAGGCTGTTTCCTCTTGTCCTATCGCCTGTTACTGGGGAGAAGAGACCGACCCCCTTTCAGGTCACAGTAGAGAGCGATAAGGTCTCCCCTCAGCCTCCTTTTCTCCAGACTAAACCACCCCAGTTCCCTCAGCCGCTCCTCGTAACACTTGTTCTCCAGGCTCCTCACCAGCTCCATCGCCCTTCTCTGGACACGCTCCAGCCCTCAGCAACCCCACACCCGACAACACCCCCAGGCCAGGCCAAGGGAAGGGGCCCTGCCCTCTCCCCGGTTTTTCCCCGCCGCCATTTGGACCCGGGAGCCGTCCCGGGCCGCGAGTGGGTGAAGAGCGGGGCAGCGGCGGCCGCCCCCACCCCAGGCCGCCGCCGGGCCCGGCCCGCGCCCCGCCAAGCCCCAGAGGCGGTGAGGAGGCGCGCGGTGCATTGTGGGCAGGGCGAGGAGCCGCGCCGCCATTTTGTCTCTGTCACTCTCAGCGGCGGCGCGGTCTGTCGGGGAGGAGAGGCGGCGGCGGAGCCGGTGTTTGGCGAGGGGGGATTCGGCCAGGAGGACACGATGATATCGGCCGCCCAGCTCCTAGATGAGCTTATGGGCCGGGACAGAAACCTGGCCCCGGATGAGAAGCGCAGCAACGTGCGGTGGGACCATGAGAGCGTGAGTGAAGCGGAGCCGCCTCTCCCCTCCCTCCTTCCCATCCCCCGCGCAGGGCCGGGGTTTGGTCGTAGCGACACGGGCCGCGGGTGCGAGCCTTACAGCTTCTCCCGGCCCGGGGACGGCAGCGGGGGCGGGGGGAAGGGAATGAGGTGCCGGCCGTGGGGCGGTGGGGTGCGGGCCGGGCCCTTGGTGCGGGGCTGCGGGGCTCCTGCATGGCGGCCGCGGGGCGGGCTAGGCCCGGGCCGTTGCGCGGGAACCTCGGTGAGCCTCAAGACGAGGAGGAGGAACCGAATGGCCGGGAGGGAGGAGGATCCCGCCATAGCAAGGCCGTGCGAGAGGGTTTGCGTCGTTGTTTGGGCTGCTGGGAGGGGAGAGGCCTTGTGTTTGGGCTTCGGAGCGAGGGGGAGAGGCTGTGTGCGCCGTGGCGTGTGGGCCGCGGTGAACGGGAATAGGGTTTTCCGAGAGGCCTGGTGGTGGCTGACATCTCTGTAGGGAAAAAGAGAAATAACGCGTTGGGGGGGGGGCGGGGATTGTTGAATTCTGCTTTTCTGAGTAGAAGCCTGTTGGCTTGCACGAAGGGAGGTGAGGCAGATGTTAGTAGTTGGGGAGACAAGTGTCTCTGGATCTCTTCCTGAGTGCGGTATTGGGGAAGGAAACAGGAGGGTACAGACATTCCGACTTGACTATCTGGAGGTTGTAGCGCAAGCAAGAACCATAAGACTTTTGAAACTGAGGATATTGCTAAGAAAAGCTTGATTCCTTCCGTACTTTCTCAGGCAAAGGAGTTCCACAGCTCCTGGGGGGGGCTAATTGAAACAGTACTATTTTTTAGTAGTACTTATGCATTTTTTGTTAATGTGGCGATTCATTAATTTTCTGCAATAAATAGTTCAAACAAGACATTTTATTGTATTATTATTACTACTATTATTTTGGAGTGGGTTTTCTCCTCAGCTATGGTTCAGCTTTAATGAATGATGACTGTTGGTGACATCCATCATAGCCGTATATAAATAATCGTAGTTATCTGCCAAAAAATCAATGGTAGTTAGAAGGTTCCTAAAGCTCTTTCTTTGGGAGAGGTGAATGCTGCTGAAATGCTTTTTTTTTCTTTTTTCCTTGTTCGTGGTATATTTTTTGAGTTATGGTATATGTTAAAAGAAAGTGTCACAGTTACAATGGTTTATTTATTTACACGCGTGACAGGAATTTCTGTGGTTTAAGCTGCAAAAAGCATTTAGCTCTTCCCCGCCCTTAGCATTTTCTTGGGATGTTGTTAAATTGGGAGGAGGGAGAAATGCTTGCTTTTGGCTGTTCTAAATTGCATCTGAATCACAGAGGCGGGAATTTCATGCTTTCAAACAAGAGTTATGTCATTTAAAAGATGGCTAGTACATGTTTTAATTTGTCTCAGAATGCATGAGATAAGGACAAATACTTGTCTTGCCTTAGACTGTGGAAGTGCAAGGAACTCCCCTGTCCCCATCCCCCTCTGCCCCCCCGCCTGAAAAATACCGCTATATAGGTGAGCTGTGCATGTCAGGAGGAAATTGTGAGTCCAGGAAGTTTTTGTGACCTTCTTAATGTCTAAATGACTTCTTTTATTAAGCAAATATAGTTATTCAGTTGAGTGTTCAGTTACATATTTTCTTATGATTTTGAACTCAAAATAAGGAGGAGTTGTTCAGCTTTGGAAATACGAAGTAAATGGCTCGAGCCATGTTCATCCAGGTAGAATAGATACAGGGATTGTTTTGGTTTGGTGAGAAAGATCCTCCCGCCTTTAATCAAGTTCAGATGACTTTGTCTTCAAATGAACACATTTTTCAATTTTAGGCAGAAGATATTGACTATAAAAATCTATCTCTGTGCTGTTGTTCAGTTTTGTTGTTTCAGAAACAGGGCCTTGTCTCTTCTTCCCAGTTCTCCTTTGACAATTTAGAAAGTGGAGAGCTGTCCTGTGTCTGAGGCCGGTGGGAAATTTACAGGCTTAGGGTTGAGCCTTTCAGTCTTGCAGGAACTCTTGCTATTTGCTCTACTCCTGCTTTTATTTATGAAGTTTATAGGACCATAATTAAATGCTTCCTCACTGAAAGGAATGTTTTCATAGATTCCTGTAGTCAACTGACACATTAATAAAAAGAATTTACCACTGTTAAAACATAAAATGTGTTTCAGTTTGACTTCCTGCATCACCGAAAGATTAAATTTGCAGTGCTGACATGTTTTAAAAGACAGGAAATGCAGATAAGGTTCAGATAATAACATTAATTCATCTGCTTGACTGCTGTTTTGCTTTTCAGATGAAATGCATGTGCTAATGTCATCTCTTGTAAAATTAGACGTAGATCAACATGTAGCCTTTTGAATTTAAGCATGTTGTACTCATACCAAAGTTTAGGATTTTGTGTCACATACCATCAGTTTTAGATATGGAAGGTTATCAAAACAAGCTCAGCTCTATTTTCTTTATGATTTGTAAATTGCACCTAGGTCGCTATCGAAAACTATATGGAAGGTGCAATGAAATACAAGATAGGAGTAGGTTGTTTTGAAGGTGCAGAAGCAGAGTGTGTGATAGCTGAGCATCTATTTGCAGTTCTAATGAAACATGTTGATCATTTATTGTAAAGCCTTTTGTAGAGCTCAAGTTCTTACTTTAAAACTTTGATGTGATTAAAGCCTTTAATCTTAAAAAATGGAAATCCCAGTTGCTGTATATTTCAGTATTGCAGCATGTCCTTAGATGATCAATTCTGGTTTTGGCACAAAAGCTTTCTGTTTTGTATGCAGGAGGAAATTATTAGTATCATATATTTTAGTCTTTCTGTTTACTGTCATGTCCGTAGACAAAGTATATTTCTGGAACAGTAACTATTGATTCATGTGTTCTTGTTTTAATATGCCACCTATACAAAACCAAGTTCATGTGGAAGCAGTGATTGAGTAAGAGTTTGGAGGCTGTTCTGTAGCACAAGAATGCCCAGCATTGTCTACCCATGCTTAATATAAGGCTTTGAGATTGCGATGGTTCCTTCAAGGTAAATTCAGTGTTTTCAGAAAGTGGGGAGCGGTGAAGAGCTGTTAGGGACAAATGACTGTGAGCAATTATGTCTCACAGGAATGCTGTCTCTCAGAATGTAGGTTCTGCCTTTAAAATATGAGTTGTTGGTATTAGCTATTTATGATGTGTTACACTTTTATTTTTTTAATACCAAAGACCTAAACTGGTTTGCATCTAGATAGGCTCTCAGAACTTAATCCTCCAGGGGGTGAGGACTTATATGTTACTTGTTTTGGAAGAATATTAGTAATGGCAGATTATTTGTAAGAGTGGTGTTTGGGAGAAGGGCTTATGTTTGGTTTTGGGTGGATGGACATTGCTCATAAAATGTCTGATGCGTATGAACTTTAATGGTTTCAAAGAACTCATCTATATGAAAGAATTTTGTAGTTTTTGGTGTACAAGCCACAACCTGCTGGATTTTATTCTCAGCCTTTTTATTAGGAATTGTCTGCCTAAAGGAATTTGCTTACATAATTGTTTATTAAAGTTATACTGATACTTCTCCATCAGTAAGTAATTCCTTGCAGAAAAGGAACATGTTGGTGTAGAAGTATTAATGTCGCAGAGCTGTTGATAGTTTCTTTATATTATATAGGAAAGCTTTGAATTGGTTCACAGACTGTGGAAGAACTAGCCATTCTTGTTGTAAGCTTAGTCAGCTTTGAAGTGAAGGATATGACTTTGCCACCTCCAAGAGATTTCAAAGATTAGTGAGTTTGGGATGAAGAAGTGGCAAGTTCCAAGTGTCTATCTGTATTTGTCCTAGTGTCTTACCGAAATGTGAGGCCCTAAGGGCTTTGAGACACAAGCAGTGGCTATTCCTGCTGCAGTAGTTTGACAGTAGCATCCCTCTCTGTTCTACCTTCTTGGCAGCAGTGTCATAACAATAATTTGGCAAAAAGGAATAAGTGCTTGTTACCTGTATAGGTAAATATCTATACTAAACTGCCTGTTGTTATGTTTCAGCAAATATGGAATGTATTTCCATATTACTTCTGACTTGTGCTAAGTTCAGCACTCTGATAAGCTGTGGATGAGTAATGCCATTTGAAGCGTATCACCTCTGTTTCGGTCCTTTAATGGCTCTGTGGTGCTTCAGCCATTTCTCGGCTCTTTCTATTCTTACTCATCATTGATTACTTAAGACCAACTGTAAGTGCAGCTGACTGGCATCTACAGCCTATCAAGGCAGATGTACCACACGGTGACGCTAAGCCAGAATGATAACTTTCAAGATAGCTGCAGGATTCTCTCAAGTAATGCTTTTCTGTTGAAGCAAAATCCACTGGAAGAGCATAATGAGTGAGGGAGAAATCTGCTGCAGACACACTAGTCTGAACCACTCTAATGCAAGTATTCCTCTGCAGGCTGCCACTTAGGAGAGAATGTCAAGGAATTCACTCGGTACCATAGCATCCAAAGCTAGTTAGGAGAAAGTTAATGCAGCTTTTCAGTGTGTGTGTGGGTTGATGTTGTTGTGGTTTTTTACTATATAAATAATTAATAGAATGTGTGGCACGGGTGTAAGCTGCATACTTTAGTATTGTTCACTACATTTTTTTGGCTGTAACCATCAGCTCATAAGAGGAGGCTTTTCCGAGCAGTGCTGCTTCATGAAGCTGTGGAAGCTCCATCCCTGGAGGTGTTGAAGGCCAGGCTGGATGGGACTTAGAGCAACCTGGTCTGGTGGGAGGTGTCCCTGCCCATGACAGGGGGTTGGAACTAGCTGATCTTTAAGGTCCCCTCCAACCCAAACCATTTTATGATTCTGTGATAAAATAATTATTTCTGGTGTTGGGTTTTTTGCTTGTTTGTTTGCTTGTTTGTTTTGTTTTGTTTTTCTTCATTATACTTCTGCCTCTTGTAACTTTTCCATTGCTCCTTTTGTTGCTACTTGTTTCAAAATTGTTACGGGCCAGTTTGCATAATTTTTTGGCTCATAGAAGATGATGTACAACTCTTTTTTTACAGCATAGTACAGTCAGACCATTACTGTTGTGCTCTATGTCTTAGGGAATTGTCTCATCCATCCCTGAAATTTTTTGGGGGAAGTGCCTTTTCACTGACCCTAATACTTGGATGTGAGGATGAGAAAGTGCAGGAGAAAGAGAATGTAGAGAGAAATTGTATTTCTGGTACAGGAGTTCATTCCAGAAACTGCTCCCTTGAAACAACTTGATATTAAAACAAGGGATAGTGTGGCTTTCAGAGAAGACAGCAGATTCTGAAACCAGATTTTGTCCAGTAACTTTCTCCTTGCTTCCTGAGAAGAAAAAAAAATGTGATTTTGTATGATGTTTTCTTAACTATTATTGATAAATTGCTTCAGATAGGTGCCAGAGTGTTCTAACCTGGATCACGGGAGAAGTATTCAAATTATATAACAAAAGAGATTTTTGTTTTGTTTTTCATGTCCGTGGCTTGTTAGTAGAAAGCTTGATTGTTTTTCTGTGTAATCTGTAAGGCAGTCAGTCCAATTTTAAATTCCGTAGTCTGATTTGAAGCCTAATAGTTACAGCAGGGTAAAATAAATCAAACTGATCTAATTTGATCAACTGGTGTCACAGAGGTGTCGGTGTGTGGGGTAGGTTTTGGGTCTCTCTCCTCCTGACCCCCATTTGTTAAAATACTTCAAAATGTATCTTAGGAAATAATATGTTGCAAATCTTTGCCCATAGTTTATATGAGAGTGTTAGAACTAGGTTGTAATATACAGTAGCAATTAGTAGATTTGCCAAATTTTAGAAACTGGTGTAACATAAAAGAGATGTTAGAAGAATGTCCAGGCTAGTTTTGCATTGACACTTAATTAATGGCAGTCACATCCAAGGGAAGGGTCTATTGAAGAAGCAATTATTTGAGGTTGCTTATGAAGTTAGGGGTGAAAGTATTTCTGATTCTGTCTTTCTGATTCTGATTCTGTTCTGATAGACAGGTGATATCACCTGTCTGAGTACGAACTTGAAGAACTGACCATCTTGACTAGCTAAGCCCATGCTCATGGGTGAGGGTGAATAATCTTTTTAACAAAAGCTGGGTTTATCCCAACATATGTTAAGTATTTACTGGCTAGACTAACAAGCTGGGTTTTCTCTAACTTCATGGTGGTATTTTTCTGTTATCAAAAAGAACCTGACTTGCTAATGTAAAAATAGGCTATACAGAAACAAAAGAAACCATTTTTTAATTGGCAGGAAACCAGGTTAAAATGAACATCTTCTATGTCTGCCTTAAGAGGTATCTGCACGTCATTCTTAAAGTAGGGATTTTTAAACGCATTGGAATGAGGAAGCTTTTAGATAGTTATCGTGTGTGTTCTTAAGTCTTTTAATTGACATCAGAATCCTTGAGGCAGTGCCTTATGTTTGAATGCTGATGGCTCCTGTTCTCCAAGCCATTGAAGAAATGGAGACTGCACACAAAGTCATTACAGATGAGCTGAAGAGGAATTTGCTTTTATGCTTCCATGGAAGATGTTATTCCCCTTGTAGGTTTTCACAGTTAAGGAATTTCACAGAAACTTTTTTCATAGTCCGGTCTGATTTAATTCCTTCAGAAATATCAAATACTATATTATATTTACAAATAGGTGACACTTTCCTGTAATCTTAAATATTTACCAGTAAAAATAAGAAATACCATTATTGGAATGGAAAGTAAGATTTTTGGTGTTTTGTCAAAAGATGCACCTTATAGCACTCGCTACTGAGTAACGCAAAGATAGAGGGTGTATGTGTGTGTTTCAGAAATTTTGCAGTGTACAAAGGGGATTTTTATGCTCTATTTTAGAAAATAGAAGCAATTACCTAAATACGCCAATTCATGAGGAAAAAAAATGATGCCTGTTTCTTTCTTTCCTCTGTCAGGTTTGTAAATACTACCTTTGTGGCTTTTGCCCAGCTGAATTATTTACAAATACCCGTTCTGATTTAGGTAAGTCTATAAATATTTTCATTTTTATTCACGTACGTGTAATTACAATTAAACTTTTGTTTTCAAACTACGTTTTTATTGTTTAATGGTCTGTCAAAACCCTCTGAAAATGGGCTTTTTTTTTTTTTAAGGATTGCTAGTGATATATTAAGAGCAATGTTTATTCCAGATCCCACTTTCTCCAAGTGAAAAGACTATTTTTTATTTTTTATTTGTTTTTCTTACAGCGTAAGCTAAATTATTGAGTGTAGGGTGGTTTTCTCCTCCTGAAGTGTTGGCTTCTAGTTTGGTTTATTCTGCCTGGGCAGGGTTTTAACTTACTTTTGTGTGAGTATACATTTTTGAGCTTCTTTACTTTAGAGACTCATTTACTGTAGTAGTTGTTACTGAAGGCCGTCTCCACGTTACTAGCAGCTTTCAAGCAATGGTGTGTGGGCAACATGTAGTTTGGAGACGGTAACTAGGAAAAACAGGCTTCTTGTTTTAGGATTAATTTTGAATTCCATTGGAGAGTTTGATAGGCTGGGGAAGGTGTGGAATTTTAACTTGACTACCTTCATGAACTCAGGCTACATACCCCCTGATTTTACTGTGAAGATCAACATTTTAAGTAGCCAGTTTTTTATTACAAAGAACACTGTCTGGAGCTTAGAAGATGCTGCTTGGTGAAATTACCCTTTATATGTAATTTTAATTATTTTTTTTTTTTTAAGGTCTCAGTTGTTTAAGGTATTCTTTTGTTTGTGCACTTTTACCGATGTAGAACTTGATCTGGAAATTCTATTTTATGTGAAGACTTTGTATGTCATTCAGAATCTCCTTTGGGTTTATAATTACTAAACCATGTTAGCGTTCTTTTTCTTTAATGTGTCTTTCAAATTCCAAGCAAAGGAAGCAGAAAGGCAGGCATAAAAGTCCCTGGGAAGTGTTTATAGCTCTGTTCTATCGTGGTGCACAAACAAATGCTGATAGAGTGTGAATACAGCTTTCAATAATGCAAGCTTAAACATTTTGTGTGGTCTCTTTAGGTCCTTGTGAAAAAATTCATGATGAAAATCTACGTAAACAGTAAGTATGTTGGTTGATATGTTAATGCAAATAGTGTTACTAACATGCTTGAAATTTTTTAAAAGCAACCCAACCATGAGAAACTAATTGCTTTTTGATTTATGTAAACGTTTATTTAAATGTATAATATTCTCTTACCTTGAGCAAGAATTTATAACATTGCAGGTTTTGTTACTTGTTATTTTGTTACTTCATATATTATGGAGTGATGCAAGCTTCCATTTTTAAAATATTTTACCAGGTACGAGAAGAGCTCTCGTTTTATGAAAGTGGGCTATGAAAGAGACTTCCTACGCTATTTACAAAGCTTACTTGCAGAGGTAGAACGCAGGATTCGAAGAGGCCATGCTCGTTTGGCACTGTCACAGAATCAACAGTCTTCTGGGGTGAGTCTGGAAGAATCACTGAGGCAATTTTTCCTCTAGATAGCATCTTCATGTTCTCTTTACCTTGTCTCTTCGAGTAAAGTATATTGTTTTCCAGAAGATTCCTATTAGATAAGTCTCTTCATCTGTTAGCCAGCAGATTGCATCTAGCCCTGACGGACAAGCCAAGTGGCTCCACAGTCAGCAAGAGTCCCTCTCTGTTCTCCTCATCTCTGTCTCCTCAGAATCAGTATCTGTTCTCTGCCCTGGAACATTAATCCTGTCAACTGTTGGATTTACCCTGTTAACCTCAGTTTACCTTCTCTCCCTGAGTTGCGTATTCCTCCTTCCCTCCACTGGGAAGCTATATCATGGTGACGTTACTGAAGTAGGCAATTTCTGGGTCTTTCAGCAGATGATGGAGCGAAATCTCCTTGTCAGATGCCACACTTCGGCAGTAGCCTCTTTCCGCTCCAGCACCGCCATTGGCAGGCAATGATGGAATGACAAAAGTTTGAGAAAGAAACACTTCTGTGCAACTTTTCTCAGTTCCAACCTGCATGCTAGACAGCTGTTAATGAAAAGCTTAAACTGACTGGGACAAAATTTTATGTGTTTACTCTGCTTTTTTTGTCCCCCAGTTGATTTGGAGCAGTGACTGTGGCCTGTGCTCTGAGAGTTCCCTGACTGCTAGGGTAGCCTTGCTCCGTTTTCCTGCCCCAAGTAATTGTTCTGTGCAAAGTCCAGTTGCTGCAGAAGGAGCTGTAGACAGTATCTTCAGTCAAGAGAGCTTATTGACTGTGGAGTAGAGCAAAGGTTGTGGGGGAAGCAGGTGTAAGTGTATTCCGGCAGCTTACAGAGAGGACATTACTAACAAGAACGTTTTGGATGAAGTGACATTCTTCTTGTGTTTATGCTCAGAAGTTAAATTTCAGAGCCCACAGAAATTCTGAGTCGTACTTGAGTGTCTGCAAGGATATGTAATAGCTGCTTGGCAGTTTCAGGGTTTAAATTGAGGACTTTGAATTCAAATGTCTTACCTTTTATGGGCAGGGCCTTGAATGTTGTTGTTGATTTAGGAGGAATTAGCATAACTAGAACTTGCTTCATAGAGCGAGAGGTGGAGTAAGCTGTGTTGAGGAGTGTTTTATGTCAGACTAGACTATTATTAGTAGGCCCTCATGGGGGAAGAGGCAGGGAGGATGTTATTCCTGAAATGTCTCTGGAATATGACAAGACATACATTTGCGTGTTTTAAAGCTATTTTAACTAAATAAAAAAAGACACACTTGTACTGTTTGGCAGGGAGCGGGACCTACTGGTAAAAATGAAGAGAAGATTCAGGTGTTAACTGACAAAATTGATGTACTTCTACAACAGGTGAGTAGTTGTTATCCCCTGTAACAGAGAACTCTTGGTTTTGTTACTTGATTAAAAATTATAGTTGAACATTTTTTATTGTCCTTTAGATTGAAGAACTAGGTTCAGAAGGGAAGGTGGAAGAGGCACAAGGAATGATGAAACTTGTTGAACAGTTAAAGGAAGAGAGAGAATTGCTGAGGTCTACAACTTCAGTAAGTAATGTATTTGTAGTTCTGTCAGACTTAGTTCAAAATTTGGTGCAGTAGTATGTTCTTAATAATCTTGTCCTTCCACTGAAGGGATGCAAGTTCTGTGCAGAATTTATTAGGCAATAACATGACATTTAATGTGTTAATCCAGTGTGTTGATTCAGCATGCTACCTTGAGAACTGGTTTCAGGCACAC
>VUYV01000208.1:1252375-1268490 GCA_008711295.1 Anarhynchus alexandrinus | reverse complement strand
TTCTTAACTTAAGTTGGTCTTTAATTCATAGTAGTGGATATTTTTAAGCTGTGTGGTTGAACGTTTGAGTAAATGAAGAAGGCAATATGAAGCCAGGTCTTATGTCCTAAGAAGTATTACAGTATCCNTTTTTTTTTTTTTTTTTTTTATTTCCTTAAGTTGGTCTTTAATTCATAGTAGTGGATATTTTTAAGCTGTGTGGTTGAACGTTTGAGTAAATGAAGAAGGCAATATGAAGCCAGGTCTTATGTCCTAAGAAGTATTTATATACAGTATCCTAAGGCTTGTTTTAAATACTTGTTTTCTGCAAAAAATCAATGTATTAGAAAGTGCTACTGGTTTACTGTTGTATCTTCGGAGTTAGCTGACATTTACTTTTTGAAATTTACTCTCAATGTTAAGGAGTCGTGATCGAAGAAGAAGCAGAAGTCATGATAGATCAGAAAGAAAACATAGGTCTCGTAGTAGGGACAGGAGACGATCAAAAAGCCGTGATCGGAAATCCTACAAGCACAGAAGCAAAAGCAGAGAGAGAGATCAAGACAGGAAGTCAAAAGAAAAAGGTATGTTTGTGTGAAGACTGAGTTCGTATCAAGTTCTGAAACTAGTCTTCCCCTAAAGCCTCAAAAGTTTGTAGTCTTTCAGTGAATGACTGAAAGTTCTTCTTAGCATCGAATCAGATCTGGTTTTATACGCTGTATATGCTGCCATTAACCAATTTGAAGCATTTTGTTCGTTCCGGTTACTGTTAATGCACGTGCATGCATACATACACCCCAGTGTCCACCTCTTATCTCTTACAGTAGTTATTAAAAGCTTACCACTTTGTCCACAAATTAAGCGTACAAGGGTTTTGATGTATTTTAAGACATGTTTACTGTTTACCTTTAGAAAAATGTAAGCCTGTAATCAGATTTTCATAAGAGTGAATATTTTCTATTCCTACTGTTAGCAAGTATTGCTGTAATTACCCTTTGCTGGTATGTGTTTTGTAGGAGATTGGTAGCTGGTTTTTCCCTGCACAATCTATTACTTCTGTACGCTATCATGTCTCCTTTATTTTCCTTTAACAGCACTTTTAAATTTTTTTCTAATCTATGAATGCAGTCCAAGATAAATCTTGCGGAATTTCTGTGACGCTCTAAATTACAATTTCATGCCCTCTCGCCAATCTCCTGCTCTTCCCCACATCCTTCCCCTTGTTGATTTTTGTTTTGTTTTGTTTTTCCAAATGAAGTGAGATTTGCTCTGTCAGTTTTAGTCCTTGGAACACTTCTATACAGTACGTGCCACGTACAGCAGCATTGGTGGTGACTCACTGCTTCATCAAAGGCTGGTGTTCAGAAGCTTTACCTTTTAGTAGGATTAAAAAGACCTACAAAGAGAATACTACAGATTTGAAAAGACGCTAATTCACTGTTATTGCTAAATTTCCCCCTTTAAAAGTCTTTTGAAACTTCTGGAGGAGTGTAATACTGACTTCTGGCTTAAACTACTGGCTCTGGTGGGGTGCTAACTAATGTCCAGTCTGAAACAGCCACCCCACTTCATTATTAGAGCTGACCGTCAGTAATGGATGAAACAGTTCGGTTATGTTTCTAAGGTACTTTTGAGGTTCTCTGGAATGAAAGGTGCTATGTGCATGTTTCTGGATTGCATAGGCCTGTTAGCCCTACCCTTACTTTTCCATATTTATTCAGTGGATTAGTTCCCAAAATGTTGGTAATGCTTCGTGTATTTTTCTTGCCTGACTTCCCTTGACTGTTCTAATTTTTCTGGTTTATACTACGGTGCATCTTTAGTATTGATTCTTCTCTCATTTTGCTTTGCCCTTTATAAGCAAGTGGGTTTTTGCTGCTTGCTCATTAGCAGTGGAACTGATACGTAGTGTTTCCACTCAGATTCAGTATTTTAGCCTATATCTGTCCACTTGTTACTTTATTCCTACCTGAATACTGTGCCTTTTTTGTCTATTTTATGAACAGATTTCTGGTACTTAGTCAAGAATGTCCTATCCAGTATTCTGTGTGTATCTAGGCATATAAATAACTGTGTTCTTATTTATTCAGATTTGGTCTGTTTCTGAGCTTAATGGCTTCTCAGTTCTTTCCTTAATCCTTCTTTAAACAGAGGAGCTAGTGAACTTTCTTCAGCATCTCAGTATTTTTAGTTTTAACTTGCTGATTTCCCTGCTGGCCGTTTATTTGCTGCTTGCTACTTTCTTCCTCCAGAAATGAGAACAGTGAGGTGATGCTATGAGCTGTGATGAAAATTCCACCTGGGAAAATAGTACTTTTTTTGACTGTGTAATCACATTATTTGTGGAAACACAAATAGGCCTTAGAGCAGGACTGTAATGCTGAAGAAGTTTGTGTTTTTTCCCTTTGTTGGGAAAATCTTTAATAAAAGAAGAGGGGGAAAAATCCCCTAAACTAATAGTATTTAACAAATAAGCATTGAATTTCTATGATGAAGCTGTAAATACCGTTGCATCCTCACGTTTGCAATGTGGCATTATAGGTATTTAGTTAAGTAGATAGCTTTAGAGGTTCATATATCTGAAGCGTGTGGCTGGCTACCTGGCTAATGTGGAAGTTAAATCTTAACTTATTACATTTACTGCTCCATTGGGAATATTGGCTTCAGAATCTAATTGTCTTTATATCCACCATTGATCTGCAATT
Source organism: Anarhynchus alexandrinus (assembly GCA_008711295.1). NCBI lineage: Eukaryota > Metazoa > Chordata > Aves > Charadriiformes > Charadriidae > Anarhynchus > Anarhynchus alexandrinus. The sequence goes on along the minus strand of VUYV01000208.1, from coordinate 1,265,806 downwards.
ATAAAAGTAAGCAGCAAAGACGTGGCTGTAACTACTCATGGTAGTGCCTTTCATCTTGAAATCTCAAACTGCTTTATAAACATGAATCTTAGCAGGAAAAAAAGCAAGGCACAGTTGCCTAAGTTGTGCCTAGTGTTACACGTTAAATTAGTGCCATACTTTTAAAATTCATAAGTCCTGGCTTCTTGTTCACTAAAATACTGTGGAATACAGTGACCTTTAAGATTGTAAGAAAAACATATATGTAAAAATGGAGACGCTCAATTTCTGACTCAAGTTTCAGGAACAGGGGTTCATTTGCTAAAGGAGGGATCCTGCCAGCCATAAACATCAGCTGATCCTTAGCTTAACGTAAACCAGCAGAAGGCAACTACTGTTCAACTTCAGAGTAGGTGAAATAGATAGGTATTTTTTTTAAGAAGAGGAGAATGTGTTCTGCAAGTACCTTCGTTTTATGAAGGGTTAATACTGGAACATGCCTCCAGACCACTTTAACTTGGCTCTTTACCTTCCTTAATCTGGATTCATATATTTATATAAAAATAATAATATTTGTGATTGTGTTTTCATGTTAGTGATTAAACCTCAGCAAATACTGTCAGAACACCCAAACCCTCAGTAATATTGGATATTGTTTGACTGATTTTTGCGTTCTCTGAACAGTAAAACCATTCACATTATCTTGGTAAGAATTCTCACAAAATACATCTTAGTTGCCCACACGAAATCAATCAGAAAAATGTGCATGTGTTGAATCAGGAAGCAAAGTGAATATTATGTGATTATACCTAATAGATCACAGCTGAAATAATATACACAGTTTCAACAGCAAATTAATTGTATGTGCTTTTAAAGAAAGAAATCTTACTGATGGGAAATACAGTGGAGGAACTTAACTGCTTGCAGATACTCCAGGAGTTGAAAGAAGTTCAGTTATTGGACTATTTGTTGAATACACTTTCTCAGTTCTGCTTGGCAAACTGGAGGTTTGCTATGGTAAACCTATCTTATTATTAAAGTTTTTAGAAGAGTTTCATCTTTCATACCACAATTTAATAGTAGGTTTTTAACCTTAAACAAAATTATCCTTCCTGACCAAATTCAAGAAACAAACAAGACAGAACAAAACCCTGCACACTGCACATCCATAGGGCTATTAAGATCTACCATATCTACATAGGACAGAAGATAAGATTATTGGACTGACTACTAGTCCTCTGCGGGGAAACAAGACTACTATTCCTCAGTGGATCTACGTGTGCATCGGAGATACCTATAAGACACAAAAAGAAGACTTTTTAACAAGGTTAGTTAGAGTGCAATCTACCTGCGGAGTTGCAAAACCGAGGGCAGACAGATACAAAATTATTAGTTCTTCAGTTAGCTTTTTGACATCGCTGCGTGCTTTCTCCAAGCACCGTGCACTGGATGCACTGGATGTGCTGCTTCAGATGAAACCTCGGTAGCAGTGTTCATTAGGCAGTTGCCCTCATTTCTGTGCGGGGGCTTTACCCCTCTCTTTTGTGGTCTGTTTTAAAGCAAAGAAGTTGGGATGTTGCTTCTCTTTTAAAGCTTAATTTCTACTTTGTCTTCTGGAATATGAAAGTGTGTTATGCCAGTCTAGGTGATAACATTATTTAAAATAGCTTTTTCAGAGTGTTCGATCTGTGTGCTCCTGTGTTGGGGATATATATATATTTATATTATTCTAATTGCCCGGATAGCAGGGAATAATCAGGAAAAAGAGCATGAATGTTGTTCTGTATGATGACATCCGAGAGGTTGGTTTCTCAGATTTTTTTTTTTTTCTCTCCAAAGTGTCTTTACTGATCAAAGGTTGAATATTATGGTGTGAAATAATACAGAAAGAATTGATATTTTTATTAAATTTGCAAATACTGAAGTTACGAATGAGGCACGCAGCTCTAATACTGAGTGTTTTTCATCCCATGGAAATATTTTTACTTCTGGCTTCCTTCCTTCTTTGAAGATATTGAGGAAAAGATAAGTTTTTCAGCAGTGTAGCAAACTCTTCAGTCAGCTTTCCAATTCGTGATTAAATTGTGGGGTCCTTCCTATCTTGCTGTTCCTTTGCCTTTGGAAAACAGTGCTTTTTATGTATCTTCCAGACTGCCTCCCCAAGCCTTTTTAATGTGTGGATTATAACTGCCTGCCATGTTTCATAAAATTGAGAATTAATAATGCTGACAAGCGTGCAGCTTCTGTGACATACTATACAGTAAAGTTAATTTTGATTGTCACTGTGATCCCCACCTTCAAAGGTAGCAGTGCTTAATATTGTTTGTTTCCCCAAGTGTTTAATTGCTTGGGGTGGCTAGTTTCTTAAGTTTGCAAGTATTGATATATTTGATAATGCACTGATGCATTGTCCCATCACTCTTTTCTGATTCTCTTTTCAAGAGCCATATTTAATGAGAATTGTAAACCAAAGAAGGCTGTACATATCATAAATTAAAACTTGGGGACAAAAAGAGTCCCACGATAAGTAAGGAAGCCGTGCACCATAATTACACATTTGCTTAACTTCTTGACTGCCTCTCTACCCCCGATTTGTGTATTTCAAGAGACAGCTGAGTAGCTGCCTCTGTTAGGAGGTCTGTCCTTTCTCCTCTTTTCCCCACCCTATACTGTCCCCTTTGACCTTTTTTTGTACCCTCTCCATTCCAGCATGGTAGTCCGAAGCCTATTTCTGTAACTTTTTGAGTATTACTGTTACTGCTGTAGAAAGTAATTGTCCCATTGTGTATGCAATATATATCTCACATGTGCAATGTTTGTTTTTACTTTGAAATCCATGGTCAATGTCTTCTTTCATGGCAGAAAAGAGGGGATCTGATGATAAAAAAAGTAGTATGAAGTCCAGTAGTCGAGAAAAACAGAGTGAAGACACAAATACAGACTCGAAGGAGAGTGATACTAAGAATGAGGTCAATGGGACCAGTGAAGACATTAAATCTGAAGGTGACACTCAGTCCAATTAAAACTGATCTGATATGACCTCAGATCAGACAGAGGTAAGTGCATTATTTCAAACTTTGATTAGGGCTTTTTGTTACTGTTTAACAGTGCAGCGTAAGTATGCACAGATGAAGATGGAACTAAGCCAAGTAAGAAGACATACTAAAGCACCTTCTGAAGGAAAAGACAGTGTAGTCCTGCAAAACATTTTGAGGTACATTGTTTTGTCTCAGCTATTTTGTAGCAGACTCGTGCCCCCATTAGTGTGCCTCTTTGGGACATATTTGTAATATAGCCACCATAGAAAAATTAATTATCCTTTTTTATTTTTAGGGATTTTGTTATCGTTTTTTAAAAAAAAAGTTGAACTGTTTTTGTATTTAAGTCCATATTGTGTTGGTACATCAGCAGAAACTTTTGCTTTAATACTTAATATTTGAGGCACATGTTGGACTACTTTGTTTTCATATAAACTGCTAGTATTTCTTTGTCAAGGATGTTTCTAGTTTTTTTGCTTTATTGCCTTGCATTCTAATGCAGTTTGTTCTGTAACTCGAGAGCCAGTAGCATTGGATTGATGGAAGTGTAGGGTTTATGAATTATTGCAGCTGACTACCATACCTCACACAGCGTTGGTGTTGTGAGCGGCCCATGAAAAGCCAAATTAAAAATCAAGGATTCAGTCAAACTAAGCAGGTACTCATGCCAGGTACTCCTTTCTCTACCCACATCCATGTTTGAATGCTGTTGCCTGTAATCTTTAAGCTTACTGTTGTGTTTTTGATTTTCAAGATAGTGAAAAGGACTTTTTGTGTATTGTGTGAATACTGTTAATCTGATGTTAACAGAATGGAATTTTCTTTCAACTGTATGTAGGGATGCAGTGCTGCCCAGAATTAGATATCTTTAAAGAGTTTAAAATGCAATAAACACTACATAATAATCGCCTTGTTACTTTCAATGCAATTCAAGTCTTTAAGAGGTATGTGTTTAATATTTCCTACTGTGTAGGAGAATTTGCAGTCAGCCATAGTACAGAGAAGTGGAATGGCTGATAACAGACTTCTAAGGCAAATGTAAATACAAAGACAGATGCCACCAAATGATTACAATGTTCATGGCAAGAGTGTATACTGAAAAACTGTTTGTTGGAAATGAAGGAGCTAAACAATAGGAAATACAGATACTGTATTAAAGGAAAACTTGAAGTTCTTTCCCCACTCTTGACATAGCTTTCTTACTCTTACAGAAGGTCTTTAGTTGTATACCTGAAATAAGGAACTAACAATGGAGAGTGCAGCTGATAAATGAGCTTCTTGCAACATAAATTGTTACTGTAGTTGCATTATTTGTGCTAGGAACTCTTAAACACTTAATGTCGATTATTAAACCATTAATGCTACAATATTGCTTCTAAAGCCAGTCATGTTCAATGTTGACATTTTTGTAGAGTTAAGATGACAGCTAACAACTGGGCCAATATATAGGAATGGTAAACTAAGTGCTCTTAATGCTGTCTAATTGTCTGTTTTCCCAAAATTTTGCATTATAGGACTACTACATGAAGAGTCTGCGAAGACAGCGGAAGACAGCTTAAACTGAAGATCTGCTTTAAAATGAGGTGAAAGAAAGCTGTAGTGGCGTAGAAAAATATAAAGTTGAGTTAGAATTTTTTTTTTATAAAATTTAATTCAGGACTGGTGTTTCCTCCCAGAGTTCAGAAAGATGTGTTGATAATAGCACATATGCTACTGAGAATATAAGTCCTGTATCCTTTTTTTCTTTAAGACTTTTTAAGATAAGAAACCAACATAACCTGAACACATGGCTTGCTCAGTGTTTAATTGCAAGTTTTCATTCTTGGACTTTAAAACACAAGAATAAATGTTTAGTATTTGTGTGAATCGAACTAAAATGAATCCCATTTTTACAACTAAGCTATTCCTAGCTTCTTGATATACGAGAAATGGAAATAAAGTATCTTTGAATTTCTGTTACAAATTTGATTGTCTCTGTCATTGAACGTTTAATATAAAGTAAGTTTCTTTCCTAATAAATCTACTCATGTCTTCAAGCTTAGTCCATTAATTTGGATGCTTAGTTATTCTGTGGTGTTTGTGGGTTTGGGTTTTTTTGGTGCCATCAGCTAGTATTTCATTTCAAGCGTACTTTTTCAGCAGTTAGTTGGCTGTTGGGTTCTGTGACCCCCTAAAAAGTGTGGCTTAGGCTGCAGTTGTTTGTGAGCATGCACAGTCTGCATGTTACAGTAGATGAAAGGGAAAAAAAGACATCCCTTATGCTTTCTTGTGAAGCTATAGTGCAAGCTAGCGTAGTTCTTGTTGGGAAAGAACTGTAATGTGTACTAGTCACCAGCAGAGACAGTAAAGTGCACTTCAGTGCTGTGTCTGTAAGGCATTGAATCCACTTTTTTTTTAGAAAAAGCATTATCCTTCATATTAGTATTCAGGACTTGACTATACATGTCACTGAAGCCATACACGGACAAAGCACTATTGTTAACTTGCTTGTTGTAATGTTGGCGTGCCTTGTGTCGTCGGCTTGTGGAACCGCACTCATGAAAGGACCTGTGTGTTGGTGCCGCTGGTGAAATGCGTGCTGTTTGAGGAGCAATACCCCATGCAGACAGCCGGGTTACCTTTTTATCTTTCTAAAGCAGACACCCATATGGGGGCACAGGGGACTGAGACTAGGTAGTGGTGTTTTTTTTTTTTTAAATGTAACAAAAATTAATGCAAGTGGGAGCAAGTAAAATTATAACTAAGTTCTAATTACAGACATTGCATAGACACCTATTCCTTTTGAAACTTGTGTAAGAGACATGATTCAGCTACTGCCTGAATGTGTTACTTCTTGCACTGGCTAAAATGTTTGTTTTGCACCTCCCGTCGCACGTTTTTGTTACAGGATTAGCATTTTCCCTTCCTTATTTTGCACAGGTATAAATGATATAAGGAGGTAACCTGTAGTAAATTGGGCTGGGATTCCGATTCTGCCATATCTGGTAGTGAAGTCTTTCTCTAGTGCATTGAAGATGAAGAGAAAATTCTGTCTTTCGGAGCACAGGAAACACGGTGCCTTTCTAGAAACTACCTTCAGATTTGACTGTAACGAGCATCTCCACAACAGATTAATCTGTGTGAAGTGTAATCTTCAGAGCTCAAGCCCAAGATTGTCTCAGGTTTTCTAGGAATGCTGTGCAAAAAGCAAGCAGCTTATTTAAGTAAGCAACTCCTACGTGCTTTCTCCATACTGGTTTTGGCAGCTTGCCCCTCTTTTATTAGGTGTTAAAAATGTACTGACCCCTGATTTTTCAAAGAATTTTAAGAGGGTCCTGTCCACTCCAGAGAGCCATGCATCCCCCCCATCCCCTGAAAAAGGCAGAGATTGAGGTACTTGAAACAACCGATAGTTTAATATAAGTGAAGAACAGCAATGTCAGTTCAGTACAAGTTTGTAGTGCAAACAAAAGTTGTCCTTGGAAGAACAGTAAGTTTTGTAAACTTGGTTTCAATTGTCATACCAACTGTTTATTGTTCAAAGGAAGAAAAAAAAAAAACAAACCCAGTTAACGTAACTACTGTGCCTTAGAGTTTATCAAACTGCATAAAACATACAAAAATATTTCTCTGAATGCATAGACTTACTGTTATTATTACAGTCAGATCATGATTAAAGTTTTAGTCTTATGACTTTGTGGAAACTAGAGCAAATAAAGCTTTTTTTTAACCAGCTGCTCCTATAGCTGCATGTTCAGTAATTAGTGGAGGCAGTCTTTACATTGATTTCCTAAATAGAGGAACTGAAAAGAAATTAGGTACTCTTAATTTTGAGCCATTTAATTACTACTGTTTTTCAAACAGTTATTGCACATAATCTGAACTAGCCTCCGAGCTATGCTGAAAAGATAAATATACATTTGTTAAAATAAAAACTCCTTTTCTGTGCTACAAGAAAAACAAAGCGGGAGCCATAGTTAGGAAGGTTTTACTTCATACTGTGTCACAGTCTTGAGCTTACCAGGAGTTGAATTGGCCTTTAAAGCAGCCCAGCTCCTGGAGAGAGAGGGGGCCAGGATTGAGAAGGGGGAGTCAGCAGAGTTTAGGTGGTAAAAGGGATAGAGAACATGTGGCAAAGGATGATAATTATTTTGAAAGCACTAAGCAAGAATTTTAAGCCTTCAGTAACTTGGTGAAATCCTGGTCCCAGAGTCAAGCGTCTCTTCTGCTGGCAGAAGGGGTTTCTGTTTTCTCTGGCATGCACGCCTTTACTAACTGCGATGGAGGAGCCATGTCGAGGATAAAGCAGCTGGGCTGCAGGAAGCCAAGGCAGGGTGGCAGTCATGCTGCTCCTACCAAAACATCTTGATTGTACTATTTATGGTCTGAATGTCAACATTACAATCCAGATCAACAACAACAAACACTGCTTTAGCTGTGCACAAACTCTGCTCTAATGCAGCTTAATAAAGCAGAGATGAAAGGAAAATCAATACTATTGGGGCAGGCGGAAAGCATCTCATGTCCAGAAAAAAACAACTCCCTCACCCACCCCAGTACCCAATTAAGGTTTTTGGTGCAAAGGTCATCATCGTAGTTTTTGGTACAAAAGAAAACAAAAAGCCTCCTAAGGTGTAACTTTGCATACTACCATGTTAAGAGGAAAAGCTTCAGGCTGTTAATACTGCAGCAATGCTGCGACTTAAATACTTTGTTCGGACTGAAGGGGAGTGACTTTAGGGTGTGTTTTAATGATGAATTTTGCCATTCATAAAAACCCGGATAGATGTTTTCATTACTGACTTGCTTAAATGCAAGTTGAGCAGTCTGTAGTGAAACCAGATTCTGGGGTTTTTTCCCCCAAAAAATTCAGTTGAAAGCACCTGGGAGCATTCAGCCCTTTTGGTACTCGTCTGGCTAAAACTTTGGACACTATGTAAAGTGATCATAGACTGTGCAACACGTAAGGTTACAGGTTATTTATTTGCTAGTGGTGTATGTTTTCAGTTTAGTATGGCTAATCAAGAGCATGGTCTGCTCCTTACAGTTGTGATACCTCAAGAGTATACCATTGTGCTTCTCCTGCTCCTCACACAGCAGAAATTAAATGAACCACACGCCCTGTAACTGGTCTGTGAGGGTGGGCCATCAAGAGGCTACCTGACTTAGCAGTGCTGACCTCTGGTGTGAGTAATGCATAGTCTCCTCACATCGTTGGGAAAATAAATTAGTAAAACTGCAGACACAGATTTGTGATCCCCTCCCTAGCTCCTGAAACATAAGGGCTTTCTTTTGAAAGGGCACTTTAATTTGCTTTGTGATGTAAATGCTCCTTAATTAAGAGAAGCTTCCATAATATTTTTGTGGAGGTGGAGGGGTGCCATCACTTAACTTGTAATATTCTCATATGGGAAAGAAACAAACATTTAAATGTGGACACTTAACTCCGCTTATTTTCAACCCACTGGAAATTCTTCTCCTGTCACTTCAGAGCATTAAGTATTTCTATCCCCAGCAGGAAAGACAACACATCTTGGTAAGTATTTGTGAAGGGGCAGGAGATTAAGGACTTGCAAGCTTTACATTTTTAGAGAGCAACTGTTCAATTTATGCCAAATACACTTTGACGTTTAACTTAATCAGGAAGTTTAAAAAAATAAATATATATACACACACACAATTTCCTGAATGTCTTTTCCATGACTCTTACTTGGTCAAAGAGTGGAAGTACTCAACATACTTTTCCTATCAATAATTAAGTCTTTCCTGCCCTCTGTTGCCAAATACAACCAATAAACTTCATTAAAATATATTGGAAGCATGTGATTTTAGTAGACAAATGAGGTATCCCTTATCTGAATACAGTATCAAGTAAAAAAATAAAAGCAAAGGGGATATTAAATATAAAAGATAAACTATTAGTTAAAATAGTAACCCTAACAATAACTTAAGGTTTTATACACGCTTAATTCACTGCCTTCAAAAGGCAGCAGCATATAATTACCAGGTTTCCATACTCTAGATGCACTAGAAGAGTCAGTAAGTCAGTTTTGATGCTCTGCTGTTGTAGCACGGTCTCTCAGTCAAAGGTGATGCGGCGTTTCTGAAAGGAGAGCTATCGCTTTTCACCAGAACCAACTCCAGCTCTTGGAAGTCCTGAAGTCTGGCAACATCCTTGTCCTTTTAAAGAACAGACACAACTATGCATTACTTCTAAACATACCCGGTTGTTTTTATTATTTATAATAATAGATAAAGGGACTAAAAACTAAAATTCCAGGGAAGTCACACCCAATGATAGGAATAAATAATGAAAGAAAAAAATTCCTACCAGTACACACACTTTCTTTCAAAGCAGGTTTGGGATTTTTTCTCTCCTTGAACCATACATTTTTTTTCTCCTTAAACCTCATTAAGATTTGACTGTGTTTGTGCTTAACTAAGAGCTGTGACCAAATGTGTTTCATTTACAGCCCTCCAGAATAGGTATTTTTGGAACAGAAGAGCATGTTCATTTGTTAATGGCATATCTTTAAATTACTCACATGCCAATTTGTAGGGGTTTTTTCTTCCCCTTACTGTTTGTTCTTTTAAGCAAGCAAACAGTGAAGCAGTACATGGCAATTATGTTAAAAGCACACTAATGCACCGTTTCTGATACATTTTAAAAAAAGTCAAGCTGTAATAGATTCATGTGCTTTAGGAGCTGTAATATTCTGCCTGTATTTTTCAGTAAGTTACGATGGAGTTTTAAGGAAAGTCCAATATCCGTTTGACTTCATGAGCTTAAGTAAGTTTTTGGTTTTTAACACAAGGCAATCCATGTTTTGCCGATTGCTTTACAGAAATACCTTCTCTGATGTCTGCAAAGTCAAATTAATCTCAGATTCCAATTCTTACCTTTCTTACCAGTGTATTAGGTAATTTTCTGATCTTCTCTACTTGTTCCGGATTAACGCCCAATTCACAGCAACTCACTCTGAGCAGATCTTGATAGGTCAGTTCTTGTCTGTCCAGTTCAATTTCAATGAAGTCATTGTCTCTGAGGTTCTGCACTCTCACTTTAAGCACAAGTTCTGATTGAAAAAAAGATTAAAAGGTGGGTTTTTTAACCTCAAAAAAGCCAAACCCAACACTAAAGTATTTACCATTATCTTTTGAATTCAGGTTTTATAATAGAATACCTATTACCTCACTGAGAAATACTGTGCAGTTAATAGAAGTTTCCATTTGAACAGCAGGAAATACACAGGGGCACCATGCTTACAATGTTAAAAATCTGACCCATCCAGTCACAGTCATGTTGTTACCAAACTACCCGAGACGCATTTGATGCTATATACAATACTGCAGAATTTCATTTTTTTCTGATGCTTGGACTGATCTTTCCATCAGTTTACAAAGTATTACTCTGTTTAAAATACAGTATAACAGTGATTTTACTTAGCAGAGCAGAAAAAAAATATTCTGAGTACTTTTAGCCAAAGAATCGAACATCTCTGCCTCTACTGAACACAAGTCTGAAAGTGGGATGATTCTTTCACCTCCTCTTTCACCCAGTAACAAAACCATGGAACAGGATATGATGGAAGGATAGGAAATTACACTTCATTACCTTGCATGTTATATGGGAAACTTCCAGTAAAGAAAACGGGCTGAAAGGTTGGTGCGGGACCAGCGGGTGAAGCGTGGGTTTGCAGAGGTCCAGCCTGTTTGGATGGTGCCGGAGAGAAGAGCCCCGTGCTGCGAGGCAGCGCCGGCCGGCACACGGGGCCGTTGGGGACGCCAGGCGTGGTGCAGTCCGGGGCTGCTGCGACGGCTGCTGCCGGCACGGGCGGCTCTTCGGCAGCCTCTAGTGCGGGGAAATCGTCTGCGCTGTCGCATGATGTAGGTGTGCATGTGCTTTCAACCTGAGCTGCTGATGAGCAAGGACTAGTTTCACACTGGGAAGCAGAAGAGACGGAAGCGCTTTCATTCTGGGATTCTGCCAAGCCGTCTGGAATGCTTTCTTCAGTGTAAACGTGAGGGAATGGTGGGTTGGCCAAGTAGTTTGCAACAATTGGCAAATTTAAATCCTTCGCTCCTTCACATTCAGTTTCTTCCTCTGTTAATGAAGTTCAAAAATGAGGGGTAGGGGGAGGAGAGAGAAAAAACCCACCACGTTATTAGGCAGATCTTTCTGATTTTGAATATAGCCAGGTCTTCCTGTTGTGTCTTAAAGCTACATCACATTCTGAGGTAATCATAGGATGATACTAATGTATCCCAAGCATGTAACACCTGGAAAGCAAGTAGCTGTAAAATGAAAAAATTACGCATTCCTACAATGTATTATGTTTTTTAAAAGCAAAGTGGGAAAAAAATAACCATTGAAAGATACGTCATTTCTAGCAGTGGTATTCCTGCATTTTCAAAGGAACTGACTGACCAGTAATTCTTCGCTAAATCTCATTTTGCAATGCTTTTAATAACACTGCTGTAAATAGTTTATTATGACTCATGCCAACAAATGAAACTGAGTATTTCTTCAGGTAAGTGCCTATTTGATACAATACCCAAGCCAACGCTTCTCTTGCTTAGAAGTGCTGCAGTAAATGACATTCTTGCCTGACTGAGGATTCCAGGACACTAATACTAATGTCAAAGCAGTTCAGAAAGATCTGCTCAATAGCACTACATCCCCAGAGTAAAAACTATTTAGGATAATGTAAATGATATGTGTTTATTTCCCAGGAAACACATGAAAGCTTAACAGACGGAAAAATAAGGCAACCATGAACAGGGTTCATTCATGCACACTTGACGGTTTAGATGTTAAAAACAGAATGCAAGTCATTTCCCGTGAACTGAGTCCAAGAGATGAGCACCTTGCCCAAAAGAAAACAAAAATCCTCGTGCAAAGAGCATGCCATTCCTTCAGTCATGACTGTTGTAACCTTAGACATGATATAGCTGCAACTTCGTTTATGATAACGGTGCACTGTTGCTGTAAGAGCATATCATTGTAGAGACCAATTTAAGTGCAATTAGCAGAAGATAAAACATCAACATTTCCAAAGGGGAAGCACTTAAAAATTTTAATCTGGAGCGCAGTACCTAGATGCTGATGGAAATGGGCACTGGTAGAATTCATACAACTAGCTAGGTTTGCTGTGCACACAAAAACGTCAGATGACAGAATTACAGCGCCAAAATTAATCATACTGAAAATCACAGTATAACAAAATGCTCAGAAGCTGTAACTTCTGAAGTGCTGCAGTTGTTCTGAGTGGATTCGTAAGATTTATGGTCAGACAACGGTCAAACTGTACAATTATGAAATCCATCTGCAGCCTGCATGCTAGCTACTGCTTAATGAAAGCAAACAGGACTGCAGCAGCACATCTCCCAAAGTATACAGCCCTTCGATCTCTTGATGACACAGCTCAGAACACCAGGCCTTCCTACCTGAAATCCGTAAGTCTATTTGCCCGAGTACGAATTACAGTTGTAAATCGGAGCTATCTGATGAGATAACAATAGTCCTGGCCAAAGTTTTGCCAATCTACTGCCTCAGATAAAAGCACTAAAAATCCTTAAGTCTAGAGTTCTAGATGACTTTGAAGATGGGAACAGTACCTCCCAAAAGCTTCCGGATGTCTGGTTTGGAAGTTAACTGTGCAGCCAGCTCTCCTTTAGCCGTGAGGATCTGCTTATCTGCACCAGCGTCCAGCAGGCAGGAGACCACCTGCGCATGGTTCCACTTGCAGGCCCAGTGCAGACAGGTCCTGCGGGGAAGGAAGCAGAGGGGTCGGTTGTGCCGTCGGCCTCCGATCCGTCGCCCCGGCTCCTCCTCACGCGCCCGCCCTCACTGCCCTCAGTTGCAGGTAGAGTGACAACAACGGGGAATAAAGTTTCCTTCACTGCATCAGTTTTTTAAAGTTATGGATCTATGGTAAGTTCTGCAGGACAAGGCCCTCCTCTGCCTTGTTGCTACAGCGCAACGCGCGGCTCCGCTGCTGTCGCAGAGCTATCGGAGGACACGAGCAACTTTAGAAGAGGTCCTCGAGCAAACACGCAGTGACAGGTGGGAGGAGGGTGGCCTCCTTTTATTATGATCCTCTTTAGCAGTAAATCTCAAAGCCTCCCGAGATTAGCATTTCCTTTTCTGTAAATAGGAGAACTCAACACTAAGAGCTGCGTCCCCAGAGCAGCTCTCCCCTCGGCCTGACGAGGGGGCGCCCGGCCTCGTGTGGGGGGAGCTCCCGCCATGGCTGCCCAAACGCCCCGTGCCGGGCAAGGGCAGCGCCGGCCTCCCCCGCAGGGAGCCGGGCCCCGCAGCAACCCCGCGCTCGGGGCCTGCCCCCGGGCACCGCCAGCCCGGCCCACCCGGGAGGGCACCGGTTACCCCCCCTCGGCGCCATGGCACCCCGGCCCCGCCGCCCCCGGCCCGGCC
>VUYV01000208.1:1206519-1252176 GCA_008711295.1 Anarhynchus alexandrinus | reverse complement strand
CCCGCCGCCCGCCGCCCCGGCCCTTCGCTCCGGCGGGCGCCCTCACGGCCGCCGCCATCTTGTGGCCGGGGCCAGGGCGGGCCGCGGCCGCTGCCCTTCCCGAGGGGAATGGCCGAGGGCGAACCGGCCTGGGAGGGACCCGTCCCTCGAGGGTTGGGGTGACGCGGGGGCCCGGGGAGGGTGAAATCACCCAAAGTGAAGGATTTCCTCTGAAAGTGTCTTCCCACCCTCGCCCGCCCAGCAAATGGCCCCAACCGTGCATGGAGGTGAGGGGAGACGGCTCTGGCGAAGAGGGAGACATCGCCTGCCCGGCAAAGGCACATCGAAGCCCGCTTCGGGGCGTTTTTAACCGGCTGAGCTGCTGCCCGGCCTCTGCCTTAGAATCACAGAATCGTCTGGGTTGGAAGGGACCTTTAAGATCATCAAGTCCAACCATCAACCTAACACTGCCAAACCCACCACTAAACCGTGTCCCTCAGCACCACGTCTGCCCGTCTTTTAAACACCTCCAGGGATGGCGACTCCACCACTTCCCTGGGCAGCCTCTTCCAGTGCTTGATAACCCTTTTGGTGAAGAAATGTTTGCTAATATCCACCCCAAACCTCCCCTGGCACGACTTGAGGCCATTTCCTCTCCTCCTATCACCTGTCACTGGGGAGAAGACACCGACCCCCCCCCGGCTACATCCCCCTATCAGGGAGCTGTACCGGCGGACGGACACCCCAAGGCCGGGTCCAAGAGCTGTGGGCTGGGAGCGAAACTCCCCCAGGGTTTCCCTGGGCACCCCCAGTTCCCAGCCCTGGCACCCCAATTCCCAGCCCTGTCCCTCCGGCACATCGCTCACGCTCCTAATTAAATCACTGGGGTGTGTGTTGGGGAGCGCTTTCTAACTCCAGGGTTTGGCATCAGTGCCTGCCACCAATGAGAAACTTGCACTAAACTGGGTTTTTTTCCTTGCATCTCTCTTATTGCTTATTTTTCTTATTAGTGACATTATTTTTAACCTGTCGTATAATTTAGGACTTGGGTTGTGGTTGATCATCTTCCTTTTAATCAGCCAGGAGAGGCTGAAGCTCACAGGCCAGACCTTTCTGCAGCATCCCTGCGAACCACCGTCAGGAACGCAGGAGGGACACGCACCCACAGCGGTGACATTTTTAACTGGCATGACAAAGGTTACACAGTGACTCAGTGGCATTTTTTTTTTTTTAACACCAGATCACATGCCGTTGATCTCACGCAAGAGACAGTAACAGGCTGAGCAAAAATTTTGCCCAGCTCGTCCCAAAAGACACAACCAACTGCATGGGAAACAATTCGCTCAAAGAATGGTTTGCAAATGAGACTTACCCAGTGACAACTGCGAATTCAGACCTCAGAGACCTGGAAGATCAGACTTCTGTCACCTCGATCTTTTTATTTTCACTCACTTCCTTTTTCAGTAGAAGCTGTCCCACATGATCACGCTTTTTAACCCATGACCCCTTTTGTCTATTTTCAGCATCTGTGGCATAAGTTGTAAAATGAAGGCATGGCACACAAATGTGGACACATGGCGATACATTCTAGGAAGCAGAACGCTCTCTTGCACACCATGAAAGCTTTAACTTCCAACTTACTAAATCTGGAACAATCCAATAGGATAAAGTGGCAAAATAGCCTTTTCCAAAGTCGTACGCGACCTCTCTCAGACCGATGGGGAAAAGCTATTCCGGAGATGAGTGCAGGAGCGGGCCCAAAACCAGAAACACAGGCCCTGCTTCACCAGTAAAACTGCACAGTGCCACTAGATGTCACGGTGGAACAGCAAGAGGAGCCCGAAGTGCACCTTTGCACTTCTTGCTATAATTGTAAAATGCCCTTAAATTTGACTCGGCACATCCATAGTGCCTCCGTACAGCTTTGATCCTGCGGATTTCAAAGCTCCGCGCAGTGCAAAGGGACGTTAGGCAGGGTTTCAACAACAAGCGCAGGGAAGCCCCGCACAGTGAGCTGATTCCTTTTGGGCTATGGGAATTTTTTTCTTTTTTTCTTTTTCCCTCTGCTTGAGCTCCTCTCCCAAGGCCGCTCCGGGGCTTTTAAGGACTCGAAGGCGGCGGGCGATGCACTGGGACGGTCTCTCTCACGCTCTCTGGGGATGAGTACCCTACTCTCGTGCTTGTGCCAAGCCCTGTTAAATGCAGCTCGGGTTCACCATTGCCTAGTTACACAACGTACTTCTCCCCGGAGTCATAAGATTTCCTCCTGCAAGAAAGACCATGTAGAAGAGGATTAGCAGCGAGTTCACTTGACTCAAAACTCCCCACTGCCGCCATGAGCCTTCCTGCTCGTGCCGGGCGCGTGGAGCCTCGGACCCCCTCGCAATCCTTGCCCCCCTCCCCGTTTATCAGTTGCACACACCAAACCCGAGCAAAGCCAAGAAAGTGTTCTTTCCCTGCTCCTTCCCTCCCCTTTCCCATATGGCAGCTGGGTTCGTGCCTGCGCTTGGCAAGCCGCGACGGTGCCTGTACCTGTGCGGGGCACACGTGCATACGTCTCCCTGCCGAGAGCAGCAGGGGCTGCGCGGAAGGAGGAAGGACGCAGAGAGGCAGAGGGTTGGCCATCAGCTTTGGAAGCTGCTGGGAATCGCACCCGCTGCTGCGTGCTCACTGCTCGGCTGCGCAAAAGCGAGCAGTCGCTTCGCCTCCCGAATGTGCCTGCGAAATGTCCTTGGCCTTCAGCAGGAACATGCTGAGCCACAGCGAGAGTGTTGGTGTGTGGAGCGCAGATCAGTGATGTTTTGTTTTCTTTGTGATTTACAGGTGCTCAGTGCTCCCCGTGCGTTCCCCACCCGAGGGGGAACCCTATCCCCCAGCCGTGGGCGCAGCCCCGCAGCCTGCGGGCATCGGCGGGGAGCGCTGGGGCACGCCGGGCAGCGCAGAGCCAGCGCTTGGCTTGGATGTCCTGCTGCTGCTTGGAGTAACCGCAAGGGAGACTTGGGCCATTCTTTGTCCTCAGAGCAAGTTTTCCAGATTTTATTGGTTTAGTTTTAATATCTGTCTTTTTGCAAGCTTCTGACTGCAACTGAACCTCTGGATTGGTTGTTTTCTCCTTTTTTGGAGAAACCGTGGTCTCTCTGTTTGGTCTTTGCTTCTGGGTTTTTTTTAAGGCTTATGAAGTTTTTCACTCCCTTTGTATTTCAGGTTTCGTTCCCCAACTCCTCTAACCAACTTCTTAGCCATTTAACATTATTATTAAACATCTTTTTAAAGGCTTAATTCCCAGTTACACAGTGATACAGTTGTACAATCGTATTTGAAACACCCAGTCCCCACCCAACACACACAAATAATATTTCTGGCAATTTCAACCAACCCTCCGCTTGTGTAAGGGTATTAGAAGTGAGATTTAGGGATAGTCAGAAACCTTAAACATAATACTTAATGCGCATACACAGAGCGAGAGGGATTTAAAGCCGTTATGGCATTAAGGCTCAGGGAAATGGCAGGACTGGTGGAGAATAAATATGGAATGAATTAAAAGGGAAGCCAAATAATATTCACCCAGATTTAAACTAATGTATGCTGCTTACTTTGGGCCTTTCGCTGACTGTTTGAATGCGGAGGAGATGGTCTCAGAGGGAGAAGTCAAAGTCACATGGGAGAAGTAGTTTCTATTATACCCGTTTTTGTGCTGGCCCCACGGAAGTCTCTGTGTGAGAGTTTGTAGGTGAATTAGGTTAAATTCGAAGCGCCACATTATCAAGTCTGAGCCTGTGTCACCCAATGCTCCCTTTGTGCCCATGGGAAGAAACATGCAGCACGGAGGCTGATTCATCTCATCCTGGGGCAGGTGTCTAAGAATAGCACAGACAAATCATTCTCTGGAGATGCCTGTTGTGTTCCACCTACTGTCAAAGGAGCCAAAGGTAACAAGCTTTGAACCCAATAATTTCCAGCTGCCTAGTGCCAGGAAGATGAGCACCCGAGGCAGGGTGGCTCGGCCCCTTCCTTTAGCTTCTCTGTTCTTGACGAGATAAATAAATCCTTCTAATGAATTGCAAAGTTGCAGGAAACCCACCGATCACCTTTCTTTTGACCTTAAATCATGGCTCTTTTCACCAAATCTCCGAGCAGCAACGATGACGGTGGTACAGAGGGCTGGGACAGGTCTTAGCCACCTGGAGCATCCCTGCATCGCAGTGCATCCAGCTAGCCCATGGATTTTCCAGCCCTGCTGAGCATCCCACAAGGGCCTGAGGGGAAGCTGAGTGCCTGAGAAAGAGATTTTTCAGGCGGTGTGGGCGCACACATGTGCACACAGACGCACACGCCTGCAGCACAGAGTGGAATTTGATGGGGGTTTGGAAAATGGCATTGATATTTGGGGGAATGGTTATCTGCAAGGGGAAGGATCTGCTTGGGCAGTCAACTCCCTTTAGAAATCAGGCACGGTGCATGGCTGACTTTTTTTTTTTATTTGTTAATTTAACATTGTACATATTTGTAAGACAAATAAATAACTTCTGAACAAACAAGTCAGAGAACTGGAACCTGAGGGGGGGTGGTACATCAGCTCAGGGACTCGTGGTTAAGAAGTCCAATAGATTTTGATAACAACTGGAAATTGTTCAGTGGATTAGTGTCTAAAGCCAGTTTGGCTTCAAGTAATGACAAGCCTGAGCTGCAGTGCCGTAGATCCAAACCTGTCCCCCTGAGGGCTGTTGTTGCTTCTGGGGTGGTTGTGCGTAGGGTCCCCAGGCGTGAGCCCAGTCCCCTCTGAGCTAAGAGATGTCCTGTCCCAGAAAACTGGGCAGATGAGGGGCCTTCTTTCCTTTTTCTCCAGACACCTGGCTGCATTCCCCTCTGCCCGTGTCTGCAGTCCCTCGCTTTGCTCTCCCAAGCCATGACACAGGCTCATCTGGGGGACGTGGGGCAAATGTATGTAGTTGCCCAACTCCTGCACTGGGCCATGTCCTATCTAGATGTTCAGAGCCAAAAGGCTTCTGTGGATCTTGTCCCAGTTCATCTCCTGCAGGAGCTGACTCCTGTGGAATGTGCACATGCTGTTAACAAGGTGATGGAGAAGGTTCACTTTGCATTCCTAAGAAAAAAATTGTTTTGCTGTGACAAGGTCTACATTTGTTTCTGTGGGGCTTTTTAATTTAGAAGAAGCTGGCCCCATGCAGGAGACCAGATCAAGATGTCTAGAATCTCCTTCAGTTGCATTTTGGCCATCAAGGAGAAAGCCACAAATGCAAATTGTAACTGATTCCACTTAGGGGCTATGCCCTGTGCACCCTTCGTGGTCCTGAGACGTGGCCAGTCAATTAGAAACTCTCCATTGACTTGGACGGGCTTTCAACCAGACGCTATACAATTCAACAGAGTAATTAGCAAAGCTGTAACTAAAGAGGTCTCCATGGAGATTGACAGCATCACCTCCCAGCTGGTACATTCTCTGCCTCCTATTCTAAATTTGTTCTCGCTGTCTTCCTGGCTCTAGTCCATAAGGTTAGCTAAATCTTCCAACATTTGTGATACATCAAAGCAGCGGAGAGCAGGACAAAGGCAGTTGGGAGGGGGCAGAGAAAGAAATAACCCGGTGCCTTACAGAAAGCAACAGAAACTGTTCAGACATATATAGTCAGAGTTTTGAGAATGGGATTAGGCAGAACAGCACCTCTGCCTGCCTGTCACTTGCAAATTCTTGCTAATACTTTAGGAGCTTATTGGAGGTCAGCACCAAACACCCAAACAGACTAATCTGTATTATAGACGCATAATCAAAGTCACAAGGTTTTACATAATATATATTGGTGACACAAGAAGTGTTTGTTCGAATAATTTTGTCATCAAGATTAGTGTCCATGAAAGCCTCTACTGTGCACTAACCTGGTTTTCTATGGCCATTGGTACGCCGGATTCCTCAAAGAAATTGGGAAGGAGCTGAGAAAGTACAAACCAAGTATATGTTCTGAAATAGTAACAGTATTCGGTTTTTAGCCATGGCAAAGTTTAAAAAAAAAAAAAAGTATGTGTGTGTGTGAGCTAGAAAGGGTTGTGCTTAAGCTGCAGCTTAAGACACACAAACAAATGGTGATAGATATAATTTTTTTGCGTTCGTCATTTTTTTCAGACAGTTTTGGGGTTGCAGCAAATCACACCTCACACTCACACATCACTTCTGTGACAACAGTAAGAAGCAGGGATTTAAAAGACAAACTGATGTCACTTGACCCACTTGTCAGCTTTGTGTTCCCCTTCAGAGAGGTGGAAGCTGTGGCACAGAGGGGATAAGTGGTCTAGGCTCACAGAATAAGTAGAGGTAGGAATATTGACAAATATAATTGATTTTAAAAGGAAATTAGTTTATGGAAATGGTTGGAAATGTATGGAAATGTCTGATTTTCCACCCTGCAGAGCTTTGTAACTACAGTGTAGTTACAGAGCTTTGTAACTAACGGAAACACAAAAGAAATATCTGTAAAATTACAAAAAAAGAAACACAAAAGAAAAATGAATTCAAGACCATTTTCTCTGTGATGGGAAGAGACAAAGTCACAGCTCATGCCATGGGTTGCAGAGATGATGTAAAGATTTCCCAGGTGCGCAGGCCACCTTGTTCTCATGGCTGACGCACAGCAAAGCCAAAGGTTTTGTGAGGGTACCCCAGATCCTCCTGTCCCCCTGCAGGAGTTCACCCCACCAAGCTGAAGTACCTAATTAGGAATGCCATTGCCCTAAACTTCCCCACAGCCAATGAGGAGAGAGCAAGAGCGATGCCAGGCGGACATCTGTGGAAGAGAAATCGGAACTCGGGAGGGCTGAATCGTTCTCTGGATTTACCGCAATTCACATGCTGCTGCCATGTGAACCCAGGGCTAAAATCACTCCGGCGGCTTTTACAGAACTCCTGAAAGCTCCTTTGTGGAAGCAGAGCTGACCGAACTGGCCTTCAGGTCAAGAAAAATCAAGCGCTGGGTGGGATTTCCAAGAGTGTTTGGCTGTAACCTCACCCCGCTCCCCTTTGAAGTCAGCAGAATATTTACCATCGACTTCAGTCGGAGGAAAATCAGGCCATTAGAGAGCGGGTTTGAAACGCTCGCCTCTAACGATGCTCCGATTCCTTTGTACCTCCCTGCTCAAAGGCAGCCTGCTGCGTCTATCATTAAAACACAATCCTAGCAATTGGTTAGCTAACGCAATGAGCCCAATGTGCAGGCCCTAGAGGCACAGGAAAATTATAACGATTAAACCACGTGAATCCCTTAAACATTACCTACAATCGCTCTGCCGGCCACCATCACGTCAGGCAATCAAGGACCGGTTATCTTCAAAACAGCTGTGGGAAAGCAAGTGCTGCATCTGAGTGAACCCTGCTACGATGTAGGCTGCAGGTGGACTCTTCCCGCTGCAAACAATAAAAGAGCAAAATAAAAATGTATGTTGAATTAGCTGAAATCAGAAAGAGAAACAATGAAAAAAAGCCATTAAATGCAGACAAACATCACGTTGCCGGGGCAGGCGGGATTGGCTTGCTACTCTAACGATCAATGGAAGTAGATCATCACTGATTTGCAGTCATCACTTGCACCTCCAGCCTGCGTTCAGCTCTGCTGCCGAACGAATGCCGGGAGAGGAGCACCCTGTTTACGCCACATCTGCATTTCGTCTCCTTTGGGCATTTCGAGTAATGGTGTCAGTGGCCCGGCAGAGGTTTACTAACTCTCTGATGGCCATCATCTGGGTTCAAGCAATGCAGACCGTATGATGTCTTGCATCTGGTTGTAAAAGAGCACACAGGGCAAACCGAAACAAAAGAGTTCACCTCTTGGAAAGACTGTTCATACGCCCAACTTACCAGGTAGGGCACTGCTCCTGGCGGAGGTCACGCTCTGAGCACGGTTAGAGGATAGGCTGTGCGACAGCCAGGACCGCTAACAGCCAGCAAAGCCAAACGAAGGCAATAAGTCTTCAGTTAAAAAGAATTTTGTCCTAATTTAGATTTAAATTCCAAGAAGACAGAATTGACGCTAAAAGGATTTCATGATATTTGCAGAAATGGAAATAATTCCATTTTGTGAAAATTAATTATTGTTTATAGCGAAGCTTTGGATACCAAACCCTCGGAGGAGCTCTGGGGCTTCCAGGTTGTCTGGAGAAGCCAACGCTTGTTGCCTGATGAAAAGCCCAGTTGCTGGGAGCTGCTCTGCATCTCCTGGAGAGGCTCCCAGCCACAACGAGGGCTTCCAAACTTCGACAGATTCAGTGGTTTGTCTCACAACGAAGCACAAACCCAGGCAAATCTGCAGCAGTTTTATCCCACAAACTCTCCGCTCAGACCTCACCCATGGAAAGGTTCATAAACTTTCTAAAAGGATCAGCTCAGAGTGATGGTGAGATGGTACCTTCATGCTGAAGTCACGGGGAATTAAGGCTTACAGTACAAACCAGGAGAAACTCTGGGTTTTCAAGGAAGAAAAACGACAGCTGGGGGGGGGTTAAATTAAATTAGCACAGCAGGTTAAAACCTTACTGTTTATATAAGTTGAATCACATCACAAACAAAAGCAACGTGACATTTCTATATTGAATGAGCTTTTTGACAAGCAAATAGTGCCCATGGGGTGGGAAGCAGGGTCTCGGGGCTCCCGCCTTGCACGGCTGCTGCTGTGTGATACTCGGCAAGTGATTTCCTCCCAGCTTTAAATTCCTAAAAGTAAATAAGGGAGGTTAAATTAGGGTCATTTGCAGACTGGAGTGAATCCGTGCAATGGGTTTAATAATATTCATTAGCTTCCTACATGTGGAACTAAATTAACCCACGTTCCTGGAGAAACGTCACCGGCTTTGGTGAAAGATGTGCCGAGCACTGAGCCTGAGCGTGCGCCAGGCCCCCACCTCGCTTCTCGCTCAGCTTTCATTCAAGTCGAGATGGAACCAGGCAGAAAACCTGAAAACCATAAACAACAACAACAAATGTACCAGTTCAACTCTGAGGTTTTCATGCTATGGCTTATACAGCCAGAGCAGCGCTGCAAGACATGGGACCGTCTCCATTTGCACACCACGGGTTTGGTGCCAGAGTTTCTGAAAGTGCTGTTACTGAAGGTCACCACGAAACTCACCAGCAGGTACTAAAACCTGCCCCAAAGTGAGGTGCTCAAGCCTGCCTGCTGCAGCCACATGACTGTGTGGTAGGGGCTTCCCCGTGCTAGGAGGTGACAGTACCCTTGTCCAGCCTGTGCACCACACGAGCAGATAACGGAGAGGGCCTAACGTGAAAAGTGTGGGCCATGCAATGATGCCACTGTGGCTGTGATTTCTGTTTTTTGGCTTTCCAGGTTGCGTCACAGCTCTCAGATTTCCCTAACTCAAAGCTTAACTGACGGAGCAGGTCTCGCTCCGCATTGAGGGTGACAGAGAACAGGGCTGGAAGGGACTGTGGGAAGGGACTGCTCTAAGGCAGGAGGAACTCATTCCCAACGTTCGACCTTTGCAATCTTGACAACCCAAAGATACCAACTCTGTGGCCTCCCCGAATCACCTATGGGATATCGAAGGCTTTGCCTCTGCAAGAGAGAGAGAAAGAGATGGGCCAGCGAAAGACAAGCCTCTGCGCCCAGCTTTCCCCCATATCTCACTGCTAACTGGTTGATTGTCTTCCTTTGTACCCTCTTTGCCTCTCGCTGTGCTGTTTCAGACAGAATAAACCCGGCAATAATGAACCATCATCAAACTGGCAATTGCTTCCTGCCCGGCTTACGTTAGCAGAGAAAGAGAAAGCGAATGATGATTAGTCGTGTGTCTGCACTCAAAGATAAAACCCCTGAGCAGAAGCCATCTGCCGAGGCATAAAATAATAATTCTGGCGCTAGCCTTGTCTGAGTGCAACGCCATCAGCTCTCACCGAAACGCAGCGCAATGCAGGCCTAATGCTGAGTTCTAGCAGGTGGCCCATAACCCTGTAATAAACTCCCTGACGTTATTGATTTTTCCCCCCAAACTGAGCCCTTTTGTCTAACTACATTAACTTGTGCTTACTGAGCATCTGCGCGTGAGGCAGAATGCACATAAACCGCGGCTCATTTCGGTGAGCATTCGCTGCTCTAAACATGCCCCCGGTTCCCCGAGCCTGTCCGAACACGCTGTTATCTGCTCCGATGGGTTATTTCAGAAGTCAAACCCAGCACTTGTTAGTTATGGGCGCTTACAGGGAGCCCTCACAAAAGCCTTAACTAGGGGGAACTGAAATATGCTTCCACTGCTAATTACGCATACAAACAGCCCCCAAAATAAGACCCCGGCACGCCATTACCATTGCACGCCTTCAGCCCAAATCTGCCCCTGCTCGTTTGCACATCCTTCCAAAGCACATGCCCAGCGCAGCAGCCTTTGCTCTGTTGGATAGGGAGCTTTGCTCTGATGTTCAGAGGTGCATGACAGTGCCGAAAATCCTACTCCCTTGGCCAACCCCATGGCCAGCGTGAGACGTGCGCTCTTCTGAGAGACGTGGAAAGGCGCCCAGGCTGGGCTTGCTGGCCATCCCCTGAGCAGGTCCTGCCGGGGTTCGTGGGAGTGGGGCATCGCTTGAAGGGGAAGACGTGGCCCTTTGCAGCCCGAAGCAAGCTAAAGCCGAGGTCCCAAGGCATCAGCTACATTTCTGTGTGGGTTTGGAAGCAACGTTACTGCTTGAGGCGAGCGGTTGGCAGCTGTGCTCGGGGATCTGGCAGCGGTGGTCCCTCTCAAATGTCTGGCTATCAGCTTTAAGTGCAATAAGCTTTACATACAGACTGGAACATCGTTACCTTCTAAATAAGACAGGTTTTTTTTAAAAGTGCTTTTCTGGTCAGGCATTACGTTTGTATCTGTGCATGGAGAAGAAGCCACCTGAGGGGTTTGAATGATGATGGTGGGGCTGAAGAAGAGCGTGTCCTTGGGGCTGCCGGCGTGGGCAGGGTCCCCGCAGGCCGGGCAGGTCCTGGTGCCCTGTTCGGAGGAAGGGGCAGATTGCTGTCCCCGGCGGTGCGGGGAGTTAGTCCCCATCCTACTGCCCTGCCTGGAGGAGGAGGAGACCTCAAGGACCTTAAGCTAAGCTGAAAGGCAGAAGAGGTCCAGCGGGGGGAAGCAGCTCCTGACTGCGACCCCTGGGGTTTGCCTCTCCCGGCGGTGGGTGCCGCGGGCACCCGTTGCACCCCCAGCACAGAGGGGTCCCGCTCCAGCCGCGAGCCCTGGCGTTAGCGCCCGGGATGCCACAGGGAGCGAGCTACCAGCCGGCAGCCATGAATCAGAGCCGTGCCTGGAGAGGGGGTGGTTTGTGTTTGTGTTGGCAGAACCGGCGGCGAGTGGCGGCAGGCCCAGACAGCACGAGAGGCCGAATCTGGAAGGGGCCCTTTGCCGAGGCAGAGATCAATGGGCGATGGGAGGTTCAACATCGCGGGGTGACGGTTCCTGCCAAGAGCCCTTCCACAGTAAAACCAGCAAATCGATCCGCCGTCCGCTGAGTAACTCCAGATGAGGATCGCTCAGTTTTGCCTGATAAATACGACCAACAGTTTGCCGTTCCTTTAGCAGTGGTTTATGAAAAAAAACCCCAACACAATTATACTTTCCTGTGCAGCAAAGAATCACGTTTCCCTCCTTGATTAAGAGGGGGTCACACCAAACACTGGGTCAACACTTGGGGCAGCAGAGAAGGGCAGGGGCATCCCGCAGGAGCTTGGGAAGAGTAAGAAAAAGGGCAAAGAAATTATCACTAATGAAAAAAACAATGGTTAAGCCAATTCTAGATCAACAGTCCTTACCACGACCCGGGGTATCCTAGGAGGGCTTTTCGGGACTGCAGCGTAGTCTTGGATGGACATCTGTGGAGCACAGGCTGGTCAGAGGCCGCATGTCCCCACTGTCGGGAGCAGAGTCAGGATGGTGCTTTGTGCCATCAGGGCTCATGTTTGTCCCTCTGCAATCCAGAGAAAGCTCATTGCAGCTCCCTATCCAACAGACACAGATCAATACCACGATCAGAAAGGGTGATTTTGGGGGAAGTGGGGCTTCTTCTAAAGATTGAACTCATTTGGAAGGATCTTTATCACATCAGTATGTGACATGGAGGAGACAAGATAAGCCATAAATTTGGCATTCGTAAAAGATCTGTTCACAGAAATCATAGAATCATAGANAAAAAAAAAAAAAAAAAAAATGAAAGAAAAGAAAATGGAGAAAGAAAAAAGAAGAAAAGAAATGGAGAATATGGATTATTCTATTTCTTATATTAAAGAAAAAAATGCTTGATGGTCTATAAACAAGAAAGAACAGAAAAACTATGTGCAGGGACCGTGACAAAGACCCCAGTTCACAGCTGGCATTAGCTGGTGTTGTTCTGGAGTAGTCAGTGAGATCCATTGAGGTCAGTGGAGTTAAACTAATTTAACCCAGGGGGGAAAACAGCCCTCAATGAAACCCAGGAGATATTGACTGCAGTAGGCAGAGCTTGGCTGTCCATGCTGGGACAACCAGGGTCCCCGCTGGCCCCGGGGGCAGCCTGCATAGTGCTGTCCTCTCCTGGATATGCTCCTCCGGTTGGGTAACAGCAAGTCTGGGATGTCCTGGCAGGGACAGGGCAGCTCTCGAGGGTTATTCAGAGTCCTCACTGCCTCCTCTGACCTCAGGAGCTGCCTGCCCACATTCACAGGGATATTTATGGCACTGTTTTTCTCTCTCTCCCGGCTGTGTTCAAGTGGCCAAGGGACTGATCCTTCACGGGGCTGAGCACTCCCTGTTCCTGGAGCGATGGGAGTCAGAGCGTCTGTCCGGTTTCCATTGGATTAGGCCAGGATTTGATTCCCTAAGAGAATTCCTATGCAAAAGTTTTGCTGGAAGCATGATTCCTCGGTTAACACGAGCTTCCTGTGCCTCATTTATAATGTTAGGACAGCGGCCCAAAAAAACTGTCATTGTCATTAACGATAATTGCTTTGTCCTCTTTCCCGAGCTCCTGTGGGATGTCCCTGCCCCTCTCCGCTGTGCCAAGCGCTGACCCAACCTGTGGGGTGACAATACATCAAATCCAGCCAGTCAAATGGCCTTTCCCTGAATGACCCCACAGACCTGCAACAGGGACACGATCGCATCAGCGGGGTTGTGTGCCCCGTGCAGCGGCTCCTTCAGCTGCGCTCATTAACCTGTCACCCCTCGGGCTCCACCGTCCTGGCCATCGCACAAGGAACAGGGTATCTCGGTGCCAAAAGCAGAAAGCCGCCATCAGACTTACCTGTCCCTGGAGAATATCCCTCTGGATGGAGAAGGACATTGTAAAGCAGAAGACTGCTTCATCTGTCTGATGGAAACCAGAGTCTGATTCTTCAGAGCCCCACTCTGCTCCCCCGCAGCTGAAATGGGCCTCTGGGCAAAGGGGATCCTTGGTCTGGGAGGGGGAAAAAACCCCAAAATAGTGTTATTCCTTCCTCCTTGGAAGGGAGTCCCACCTGGGGTGGTCCACACTGGTGGGTCTCTCACTCAGCATGGCCAAAGCATGCAAGGAGGTGACTTTCTGGCACCAGGAAAGGAGACGGAGGCTGCAAGAGCACCATGGACCAACCAGCTCCCACTTCTGGGTGAGGGGGTAAAGCAGCCTGAAACCACACAGGCTGGCAGGGAAAAATGGCTTATCCACGGCTACATGGTGGCAACCCCGTGGACGGATGGCAAATTCCCTGCTCATACTGCAGCTGTGGAGGTGAGACCCCCGCACTCATCACAGCGGCTCCTCCAGCGCCCGGGACACCCGCGCTCTTCGAGCCCCTCGTACAGCTGCTTTCAAAGCTCATCTGTAGTCAGTTTTACAATATAAAGTGTCTTTGTTTAGTCAACAGAACCACTAATACATGTGATTTTGTTGTTAATAGAGCTGTAAGAATTTTAAGTACCTCTTGGGAATGTGTCATTTTTGGTTGGCTTTTTTAGGCATCACAGGGTGCTGCGTTTGTCTTTGTAAACAAGTATTGAATAAAACATTTTGCGCACAGCCGCACTTTGTACAAGTGTCATGCAGGTTTCTAAAGTTTCAGAGAGAATAAATCAACTGCAAACTGCTGCCTGGCGGTTGACTTCGCTCCTTATAAATAGCTAATTTGGACAACTTCTCTCCGCACGTCACATGAAATTCAAATACTGTGCATATCATTAATGCGGTCACACAAATCAAAACTGCCAGAGCCTCTTTTACAAGCCTGGGTTGCCACAGAAATGCCACAGCCGAGGGCAGATCGGCTCCAGGTTGCTCACCCTTCCTTTTGGAGGTGATCCTCGGGAAGCACCAGCAGGTCACTGCACTGCGCTGCGTCGCCCCAGGGGAGGAGCGGGAGCCCCATGGCCTGGGACATCGCCTGCGTGGTGGCCCAGTTCGCTGCCGGTTGTACTGGTTGGCGGCCATGCTCCCTCAGAGGAGAATTAGGCCCAAACTCAGCCATGAAAAACAACCCCGGATTAATAAACCCAACCAAAAACTTTACCAAAGTGAGGGTAGATTGCGCCCGGGTGTGTTGGATTTGCGGCGCTCGGCGCCGGGCAGTGGGCAGATGCACAGCCGTCCCTCCTCCCAAAGCGCAGCGCCGCTGGTCCAGCCCTGCTGAACCCCACGTGGGAGGAGAACTTACCTGGTCCTCCCGGGAGGCTCTGAGCACCGCGCAGGATCCATCCGAGCTAGCCCGGAGCTCAGCCCAAAGGCTCTAATCCTGGAAGGTGCTGAGCAACTCCGACTTCTGCCACTCGTCTCTGGATTTTGGCACGTGTTCAGCATGAGCAGGATCAGCTCCTTGCTGTAATAATCAGGGAAAGAGGAACTCAGCTTGACCGAATTTCCCCCCCCGCCCCCCAATGCAAAAATGCTGTACATTCCTTTATGCAGGTTTCCATAGAGTTGAACTTCTACTATTTTTTTGTTGTCGCTGTTAAAGGGGTCAGCAATGCACTGTACAATGGGATCTGGCTGTCAGGAAATGTGGAGGAATTCAGGGACACTTTTAACATCTTGCTGGTGGGGCGGGAGGGCAGCGTTAAACCCATCAGCCTGGAAATCTCCCCACCAAAGAGAAGAAAAAAGCCCAGAGGAACCCCGGGAGAAGTTACGAAGACATACTGCTTTGTCGATCCTAGCTTTAAATAAGTTATTTCTTCCCTACTTCCTTTGTTAAAATATGATATTCGAGCTTTAATTGCTTCAATCCTATTACTTGTTCCTTTTAGCAAGTGATTGTGTAGCCCCTTGCCGTGGGGAAATCCCCTGACCGCGGGTCCGTGTTATTTAGACAAGTACTCTTTCAGAAGCAAATGCCATTCTTAGCATAGGGAAGTACTTTAGGTCTAAAGGGGTTAAGAAGGCCTCCCTGCATTCAGAAACATGCAGGGGTCCCACCGTGCCAGTTCCAGCCTTTTAAACTCTTTCCAGCTTTTTTTTCTTGCAACAAATCTGTCTGACTGCCACCAGGACATAGGAAGCGTGTGCCTGTCAAAGAAATCAAGTTTACTTTTTCTGACTTGTTAACAGAGGCAGGGTATAAATAGAGCTAACTCTGCTCAGACTATTAGCATTTCTCTTAAAATAAGGGGGTAACTTCCTAGGACCTTTCGTCCAATGAGGTCCAGACCAAATTGCACTATCGACGGAGGCAGCAAAGGAGCTTGCTGAAGTTTTAACAGAAGTCAGGTGCATTTGGGTTCCTCGAGAATTTAAGGCTTACCAAAAAAAAAATAATAAAAAGGCAACCGCAAGGAAAACAAGAACTACCTCCAGCTCGGTCACTGCCATTGCCCTGGAGAAGTTCTGAGATGTTGTTGGTGCTGTTCACTCGGTGGATGTGGATCTTGCTGGGGAAGAGCAGTGTCCTCTTGCTTCTGGAGGTCTCTCTGAAAGGGAGAGCTCTACCTCCGATCCGGTATTCCCACGCTGGGATATGTCCCAATGACATGAACCCCAACCTGTGGGTGGACGCCCAGAGCACTTGCAAGAGAGAGTGCGAAGCTGATCTGGTGAGTGATGCGCTTTTTCCTCTCTCGGCGTGGCGGGCGATGGGGGTTGTCGGTGGGCTCCTTTGCACCGCCGTCCGTTTCCGTTGCCGATAGAGAGGCGCCGGCGCTGTGCAGGGCTTGTGGTGCAGGCAGCGCGCGTCGTTAATTGACCCGTGACCTGTATACAATAGAAAAGGTTTGATGAGTTATCAGTGAAGTGGGGAGGTGGGTGGCAGCTGTCGCTTATGCCGGTGTGGGTACAGCACTCGCTCTGTTTGATCGTTTTCCTCGCTTTCTTGTCAAAAGAAACGTCTGAATTTGATACTCCAGAACTCAGCATGCCTTGGGGCCAATCCATAGTGTTTTAGCAGTGTCACCACGTTCTTTAGTGGAGGTGGCCATCGTCAATGCTTTATATTCCTGTGGGAATCGTGTATGAAATCATTTGATTTAACGTGTAAAGCGTCAGCCTTTGCTGCACTTGAAACGCGAAGCGTGCTTGGAGTGCAAAACAGGGGCACGATTAAAATGACCAGGCAGATGTTCTCTGTGATGCTCCCGGCTCAAAATGTGCTTAGCTTACAACCCTAAAATTCATTTTTCAACCTGTCAGCACTGCCAGCTCAAGCTGGCATCTGAAAATACCTGCTCGTCCTGCCTCTTACATCACGTCCAACAGCAAAGCTCCTGCAGCCCAAACCAGGCTGACGGCGACGCGTACCACGCTGGAAAAAGTCATGGGGTTTATGTTGTTTCTGCACTGTGAAAAGGAGCGTGCGGGGGGGAAAGCAGAGAAAAAGGCTGGGCACCAAGTGAACAAAGAGATTTGCTCGGATGGATCCCGTGTGTTATGAATGAAGGTGCTGGTTTTACTTTTGCCATTCCCAAATAAGCCCCCTTTATTTCAACTACCAGGTGCAGCAATGAATATTAAAACACCTGCAAAACCCCAGCAGCAGCAGCAGAGGACGTTGTTTTAATAATTTACCGGTCACAAACTGAAAGCCAGAAGCCACTGGCTAAAAATATTGGCTTTTGCCTTGTGGCAGCGCAGAGTCCCGGGACCTCGCGCGGAGTGAGTGGTCTGCAGAGCAGCCAAGGACTCTGCCTCCAACTTTGCTCAAGCCACGCTCCGTAACCTCAGCCCAAAACGCTCCCCCGTTCTGGTTTCTAACTTTGCTTCTGAAACCTAGTAATGTGCCGCTGGAAATGGGGAAAGAGTTATGTTATTAGGTCATCTTTTTCCCAATAAGGAAAGGGTACTGGACTCAGGGGAAGCTGTTTAGTTTGGTAACTTAAAAAACATTTTGTTCTCACTTACGGAGAAAGCCGTTGGATTTCAGGGGGGTTGTAGAGGTTTCTCACACGGTGGAAGTGTGCCCCATTGCATACACGGCAGCAGTGTTCACGGTCCCTTAAAGTAATCCATAACAACACAGCAGCTGTGATCACACATATCAAATACCTTTTCTGCACAGAAGATGAAAATTCTGCTAAAATTAACTGCAATTTAGAGCTGACTGTAGCTGAGACGGGGTGTAATAAATCACTAGAAGAGCGATGCTGCATTTGAAAATAGGACTAAAATAGGACAGAGAAGCAATAATGAGCTGTTTGGGGTTTGTTTTTCTAAATACCATAGAAAAATTATTTTCGGAGCAAGAATTTCCTTACTTTCGAGATATTCTATTATTTCCTCTACAATGTGAACAATTACAAATCCTTGGCAGTTTCACCTCCAAGAGTAGGCTGTTAGTCTCAGGGAATTCAAATAATACTTTACATACTTCTGTGGAAAATAAGAAGGATTACTGCCTACAGCCATATGATAAGACTTTCCATCCGCTCTTGTTTCTCAGGGCTTGTCCTCAGGCATTTCGGAGATCGCGGAAGGGGGGTTGTTGGTTCGGTAGTCAAGAAGTCCATGTGACTCTAGGAAAGATTTATGGTGAGGTTAGTGTTTAAGAAACAGAAATATATTTTCCTTCTTGAGAGTCTTCTCCTGAAGCACTTCAGAAGCTCCAGGGTGTTTAGACACCTCTCGGGAGATGCTGGAGGGATGTTTCTACTCATTGCTGGTGGGGACACCGAGTTTTAGACCACAGACATGTGTGGCAGACCGGGTCTCCTGAGCTAACACCTTGAAAGTTTCTGGGCTCTCTGCTTGCTTGGTCTCTGAAAAGGACTTTACTCTGTCCCCAGTAACGATTGGGCCATTTTCTTTCCCTGCAGGAGTGCGAGACCTTTGAGAAGTGCTGCCCTAATGTCTGTGGAACGAAGAGCTGCGTGGCGGCTCGCTACATGGACGTCAAGGGGAAAAAAGGGCCGGTGGGAATGCCCAAAGAGGCAACCTGTGACCGTTTCATGTGCATCCAGCAAGGCTCAGAGTGCGACATCTGGGACGGGCAACCCGTCTGCAAGTGCAAGGACAGGTGCGAGAAGGAGCCGAGCTTCACCTGTGCCTCCGACGGGCTCACCTACTACAACAAGTGCTACATGGATGCAGAAGCTTGCATCAAAGGCATCACACTGAATGTAGTCACCTGTAGGTACCATCTTACCTGGCCAAACACCAGCCCCATCCCACCGGAAACAACAGCTCGCCCTACTACTGCCTATTCCGAAACAACGGTCATTGATATCTTGCCGCCTGCTCTAGTGAACAACCCCGTCCATCAGTCAGTCTACGTGGGAGAGACCGTCAGCTTCCTTTGTGACGTTACAGGGAGACCCAAGCCAGAAATCACATGGGAGAAGCAGGTCGATGGGAAAGACAAAGTCATCATGAAGCCAAATCACGTCAGAGGGAACGTCGTGGTCACCAACATTGCCCAACTGGTCATCTACAACACCCAGCTCCAAGACGCAGGCATCTACACCTGCACCGCCAAAAACAGCGGTGGCCTTCTCAGGGCTGATTTCCCTTTGTCAGTCATCAAAGGAGAACCCACATCCAAAGAAGCTTCCCAAAACAAAACACATTTTCCAACCGATGAGTGCCTGAAGCAACCAGACAGCGAAGACTGTGGGGAAGAGCAGACCAGGTGGTACTATGATGCAAAGAAAAACAACTGCTTTACTTTCATCTATGGGAACTGTAACAGCAACCTCAACCACTTTGAGACCTACGAGAACTGTATGCTAACGTGCATGAATGGCCCAATCAACATTTGCAATCTGCCAGCCCTCCAAGGTCACTGCAAGGCCTATGAGCCCAGATGGGCCTATAACAGCTTGACAAAGCAGTGCCAGTCCTTCATTTATGGCGGGTGTGGAGGCAACGAGAACAACTTTGAGAGCCGGGAGGCCTGCGAAGAGATGTGCCCTTTCCCGAAGAACACGCACTGCAAAGCCTGCAAACCACGCCAGAAGCTGGTGACAAGCTTCTGCAAAAGCGACTTTGTTATCCTGGGCCGGATAACAGAGCTGACCGAAGACCAAGACTCGGGACATGCCCTGGTGACAGTGGAGGAGATTCTCAAAGATGAAAAAATGGGATTAAAATTCCTAGGGAAGGAACCACTAGAAATCACGCTTTTGAACATGGACTGGAGCTGCCCATGTCCCAACATGACCACAGTGGATGGCCAGCTCATCATCATGGGAGATGTCCACAACGGCATGGCTGTCCTACAGCCAGACAGCTTTGTGGGGACCTCCAGCATCCGGCGGGTGCGGAAACTCCGCGAAGTCATCCACAAGAAAACCTGCGAGCTTTTGAAAGAGTTCCTAGGATTGCATTAACCTCCTTCGCACGTGTCAGCCTTCCAGACCCGTGTGTTACGTAGGGCTAACAAGCGCTAGGCTAGTGCGCAAACTAAACAAGCTGTTTGAAGGTACACTGTAGGAATTATGCAGAACCCTTATTTTAATCCATTAATGATGCTTAGCAACAATGTAGTATGGTCTTTGGCAAGCACGTAAAACAGCAGCAAAAGGCTATTAATCTTGCATTGAAATCAATTCGTCCATATAGGAGTGCCATTTAACTAGATGACTCACCGCGGTAATTATACAATTTTTATGTAGCTTCCATCATAAATGACGGAATTCATAGCATTTGTTTAGCTAATTGGTACACAGCTAAGTAATATATAATGTCAACTTAATCTGTCTCATTTACAGTATGGAAATGTTATGGTAAGTCATTATAAGTAAGTCACACTCGTCTCCTCATAGCAGCACTAATATTTCAAGAGAAAAGCCTGTAAATTATTGTCTATATTTACAATTGTGCACGTTTAACCAATCTATGCATTATGAGTTCGCTTCTTTTAATTGAAAATTTCCTAGCAGTTTTCTTTGGATTGTACCTCGTTTTTAAATGGCAACTACTACCTTTCTTGCAATCCTTACTGGAGAAAAAGCTCCCTCAATCCTATGCCCAGGACAACAGGTCCCTGTAGAAGCTCAAGGCACAGTCTCACCCTGAAATGACTTTTCTGTCATCAGAACAAGGTCAGCAAACACCCTCATTCCATTGCACTGCCCTATTTTTGGTTTAATCAATATATTGTCTATCTCAAAAAGTCCAATGCAGAAGGACGGCAGCGTGCTGCCAGCTGTCTTGCTTTTGAAAATCCTTCACGCCTGAGCATATGCAGCAATTTATTGCTTATTTTCATTAGAAATCCTGTTTTTATAGGTGAGAGAGTAAAGTAAGAGCCAGAACAAAATTAAAACTAGAAAAGTGCAGTTCTGCAGACCGCATTACACAGACACAAAGCTGCTGAAACCAAAACTCACAAACACAGGCACACAGAGCGGACACTCTTTAAAGACGTTTCTCAATTTGACCCTTTTAGAGCATTCTTTCAAAGCACAGAAGACATTTTCTGCCAGGCCACCGTGTATACGCGTGTGAATAAATACCCTGAGAAAGACAGCAGGGGCTGTGGGTGTGAGCGCGTGCGTACACGCGGGATTGATCATTTTAACATTCCTTTTTTCAAAAAAAAATGTAACGTTTGCCTATGCAAAAAAAAATCCTTAAATAAAGAAAAGGCTGATCCTGGAAAAATCCTGCCTCGCTGAGGACTGTCATTGCGGGGAAGGGGGGAGTGCGGCGTGGCAAGCCGGAGCGCGGCTCTCCGTTGGGGGGGTCCAACGAGCCGCTGCGGCGGCGCCCAGAGCGTTGGAAAGGCCGCGGCCAGGCTGGACCCGTGTCAAGACACGGCTCGAGGAGAGGAGGGAAGGTGCAGCGAGCACTACGCCGTGGTGCCATCTAACGGGCTCGCGGCAGGGAGGGCGGCAGGACGGCGGCCGGTGCCCGGTGGTGGGCACACGTCTGCTTTTGCAGTCGTCTGCTGGGGTTGGGTACGGGAAGGGCTGCGGGAAGGAGATTAGACAGGCAGATGATGGGCTTCGGCATGCCATGCGAGGCTTCAACCCCCCCGAAGCCTGCACACGTTGGGTGTTTTGCTGTTGGAGGGAAGAAGAAAGACAGTGAGGGTACCGACGTTGAACCAGCTGTGGTTTCTGTGAAGGCTTTCCATGCCCTGCACCAGCAGCTGAGCCACGGGCAGAGACCACAGCACGACGGAGAACTGGGCTCCTCTCCCAGTGGTCTGGGCTTGGGTTATGTCTGAAATGCTCCAGCGACAGGAACGGATCTAAATCTCCGGTTCTTTGTATAATTTCAGAAGAAGCAGTGTGGGAGGGAGAGGAGCCTGGACCAGACTTGCTGTCCAAGAAAGCACCTGCTTGGGTTTTTGTTGCACCTTTCCTAAGCGTACGTGAGAAAAACTCCAATTAAAGGTCCGTAATGTTTGTATATGTTCTTGTGAAGACTGTTTTCTGGAGCCAGGCGATGCCAGCCCCGCTGCCCTCCTCTGCCGATCATCCCTGGCTGTGGCAAGTGCCGCTGTTTTGATGGCTCATCTGTCATTTTTCAAGGAAGCCGTAGGAAGTGACATGTTCTTGCCATAGTTTCTAACATAGAGGCATCGGAGGATGAAGGCTTAATAAAAACTGGCTTTATATGGCTCTTCTTTTCCAAAAGCTAAAGGCTTTTGCAAGTGTGGGAGTGTTGGAGTGACTCGGGAGACACGTACCCGGTTGCTCCAGAAGAGCTGGGATGCAAACGGAGCTGACAGCAAAAAGCACACGATTCATCGCTTTTCCAGTGAGCACGTTACAGTGGTTAAGGTGGGGGGCTAAAATGCCGTCGTAACTCTTACTCCTGGTGAAACCCCTGGGAACGAAGCACGCACTTAAAGTAAAGTGAGCGTGCAAACGATCTGCTGCGCTGCGGCCCAGGCTTGTGCAAGGGGTGACACGTCCCCCCGCCCCCTTTGGGCACGCAGTCCTGGTGTGCACGGGCTGGCTTGCACTGGGCACGCTGGGGGACATTTTGGGTGAGTTTTCCAATGCAGCGCAGTGCAAGGGGGCACCAGAGGCCAGCCCAGCTCCCAGGCACAATACGGCCACGCTCGTGTAGCTCCTGCCCAAACCTATGGAGCTGGGCTGCTTCTGAGCCCTGCGGTGTCTGTGGGATGCACAGACCAGCATCAAACCCGGTCGCCATCCCACGCCAGCCCCGCACGGGGATGCGGTCCCAGGTCTGCTATGGATCAGGCTGATCCGTTCAGCTGCTGTGGCCAGGATGGTCCTGGTGGTCAGGATGGTCCTGGTGACCAGGACCAGTTTGGTGCCAGCAAGCAGCCCCGGAGTGACAGGTCACCCAGAGGAGATAAATATTGGACATGACCAGCCCCATTGGGAGTGACGAGCCATGCCATGATCCTCCTGGGGCTCCGCTGCACAGAAACACCACGTCTGCCCCGAGGCAGAAGGAGCAGTGCCATGGGCATCCCCTCGCCCGCTTGCTGGAGAAAAACCCTCCCTCGGCCACCCCGAGAGCACCGCACCTCCCCATGGCGTGGGACTGACCCTAACCCCGAGCCTCCCCACCTTCTGACCTTGAAGAATTTAGCTCCCCACTCAAAGCTAGCATTTTAGTTCAGCCTCTTATTAAATCCTTAAGAAGCCTAAAATTCAAGTCTGACCAGTCAGCCGGGCTGAGGAAAGCCTACGCACAGGGCCAGGCGCTGAAGGATGTCCTTAAAGCCTTTGCCAGGCTAATAGGCACTTGCATGCGGCTCCTGAGCAGAAAATCCCTTTTGTGTTGCTCATGCACTGGGTTTGCTGTCCTGCTCTCCGGGGGGCATCTCTCAAGGCTGTCAGAAAGCCGAGGGAAATGCCAGTATTTAAAGTTTGTATTACATGTGTGAACGAAGAGAGAGAAAGGGCAAAGCCTGCTTGATTCCTCTCCTTGCACAGCAGCGGGCTGGGAAGGAGCACGAGCGCCCGTTTGAGGCTCCAGGGAAGAGCAGGAGGAAGGATGCCACCTCCAAAGGCACGTAGCCACAGCCACACATGTCAAAGCTCTCCTCCGCGTGCGGACTCCAGAGAAGCAGCGTTTCCCGCAGACACTAGCACGGGAAGCAGGAAGGGAGCAGAGCCGCGTTAGCGGGGTTCAAGACCTGCAGGAGCTCCCCAGGGCTCAGGGATGGACCTGATGGACACTTTGGGGGGGGAGCAGGAGGACAGCGCAGAGCCGCTGGCACCAGCACGGCGTGCCCACCTCCCCGGCTGGAGTGAAGATGAAAAGTACAACAGGTGAACCTGCAAACCCATCAGTGAGAGCTCAGTGGAACCCATCCAGCACACGGATCCGAAAATGAGCCACAGGTTACGGTGCAAACCGTCCACGTGGCCCAGCTCTACAAACAGGGGGATGAAATCCCAGCAAAAAAGCAATGGCGTGCAGCTTCTACACGAGGCGGCTGCGAGAGCACGTCCAGGCTGCGCACGGGGCCCGACGCACGGCGCAGATGGCAGCGCAGGGCATGAGGGCTCCGCGTTGGCACGCACGGAGCGATGGCTGGATGACTGCACAGAGATAGGATCCTGCATCACCGCCAAGCCCAGAGCAGCTGAGGTCAAAGGAAAGAGGAAATTTGAGTGTGTTCTCATTGCAGGGGCTTGAGATGAGGTCAGGCAGAAGTTTTTATGGGCAACCAGCTCCAGAACTGGGAGCAAACAGAGATGATGACGCCATTGGAATATGATTCAGACGGCAACGGTATTTAAGAGCTTAGCTCCCAGTTGTTGCAAAGGGAATTAGGGACCCCTGCGAGAATTACCACCTGGCCACGGGTCTCGGTTCCTGAGGGAGGTGGCCGTGACGAAGGTCACGCATGGCTTCAGCCACCACCTAATGACTTCCTGCAAAAAGGAGGAGTAATTCAGCTGGCACCAAATTAGCACCTTGCACCACGGGACCCACTTCCTCCACCTGAAGCACCTCGTGCCCCGGTTTGCTGTAATTCCTGCGGTGTGCACGTGCCGTGAAATTCTGTGTGTCAATAATTACCAGGAGCAGATGATGGCCAAGCTGGGTATCCACACCGAGGCTGGATGGAGCCAGGTTTCCAAAGGCACGGCTGCGAAAATGTCACCCTGAGCGAGAACTTCGAGTTTAGAGCCTGTGTTTTTATACCAAATATTTAGCGTTTTCCCCTTCGCCGGCGCTGGTTACTGATTGACTACAAGTGACCTCCAACTGCCTTATTGATTTACAGCGGCTGTCAAAGGACGAAAAATGAGCCCCATGTCCAGGATCTGAGAAATACTCTGAATGGAGGTTGCACAACTGACTAAATGTTCTGCCAGCTCTTTAAATCTTGGGGCGGGGGGGAAGTCAGCTTGAGCTCCTAATCTACAATGTAAACACCAGTGGGATATGAAGATAACGCCGCAGCACCAGCGGACATATCTATTAGCCAAAAAAGCAGCGCAGCCTGTTTAATTCACAGCTATTTATGGCTGGGCAAAAGATATGACATTCAGGCCTGAGAGTTTAGAAAGCGAATGGAAAGTCTTCCAAAGGCTGCTCTGCAGTTCAGGTTCCAAAGTCAGGAAACTCTCTGATTTTGGTGTTTTACTCTCTGCACGTCCCTATTACCACCTTTCTTCTCAGCCAGCCCTGCACGGTGCCAGCCTGCGCTGGCGCTCACCCACCCAACCGCGGAGCTGAGCCCAGCCGGCACGGCTTGGAGGGTCTCCTCCAAACCTCAGCCTTGCTGGTGGACACAAACCTGCACATGCTGTAGGAGCCCATGGCCACAGCAGCTCTGACAACGGCATTGAGGGCAAAACCCAATGGAGACGAATGTCCACATTTCAGGATTACAGGCAGTTTGGGGTGGGGATGAACCTCCTCCAGACCCCGCTCTGGGCCTTCTTGTATGATCCTCTGGGGCTTACAGGATGGAAAGGGCCATGGGTCTTGTCCACCTGGTGACTCCTACCCCCTCTCCTTAGTCCCAGCGCTGGCTAGGAATGCAGGAGGAAAGGAGAAGGCTGGAGAAAAGAGAATGAGGAAAAGGTTCATCTAGAGGGAGGAGGGGGAGCATTTTTGCACCTTAAACTGTCATGACAGCACAGTAGTTGGACTGGATGAGCTGGTTTCATTAAAAGGAACTACCCATAAAGGGGTTTGTGCCTTCTCTTCCTCCTTCGCTCTGCTCTTAACACACCCAAACCAAGGGGGTATTGTAACCCTTGTAAAGGACATGACTTCCTCTACTGCTTGAAGTAAATAGAAAACCAACAGTAATAAGTCTCCGGGATCAGGTGGTATTCACCCAAGGGTAAAAGTACTCACATAAAAAGTTGCTTAACCATTAACTGCAGTGGATAACCTTTGCTTCAGTCTGCGGCAGGACCGGAGGATGGAAGGTGGGGAAACATGGGGCTAATTTTAGAAAAGGTTTCCCGTGGGCCGGGCATGAAAAGTCAGCAAGCCTGGTCCAAACTGTAATAAAGGATAAAACTCACAGCTGAATGATAGAGATGATGTAAAGAGGAAGAGTCTGTGGACTTCAACAGAGGGAAGCGATGCTCCGTAACACAACTTCCTTTGAAGCAGTCACGAGGACAGAGATGGTCCAGCTGATAGAGCTGACTTGGATCAAGGCCTTAGAGCAAGTTCCTCGCCCAAGGCTTTTACAGACATTGGGCTGTCCTGCAGGGAGAGGTCAGGCAGTCTCTTGAGCCAACAACATTGGAAAGAAACATTGGAAAGAAAGGGCGAGACCAAAAAGTCAGTTTTCACAAGGAAGAGAAGTTATCGGCAGCGTCCCAGGGGACCTGTGCGAGGGCCTGGGCTGCCTGACGTAGATGGTGTGGAAGAGGGACGGGAGAGGTGGGTTACAAAGGTTGTTGTTGAGATCAAGTTATTTAGGGCTGCAAAAACACAAGCTGACTGTGAGGAGCTGTAGAAGGGCGTCGTAATGCCAAGTGACAGGATGATAAAATAGCAGATGAAATGCAATATTGATTAATATACATGGGGGAAAAAGTGAGTCCTAGCTGTGCATTCCTACGATAACTTCAAACAAGCTGTTCCCATTCAAGACCTGGATGATCTGCACATGGATCTGAGCAGGGTGGGGGGTCCAGCCTGCCGCTGGTGTGCTGGCAGCCCCCGGAGCAGATCCTGTGTGTCGCACCTCTCAAAACAGCACCAACAGCTCAACGACTTGCAACACTCCCATTAACAAGCACAAAACCCTACGGACATCTTAAAAACCCAGCAGCACTTGCACATCGTGCTCAGACTGGGTTGGTTACTGCCTTGCTAAGAAAACACTGCTCGCTATTAGAGACTTGCTCCTAAGATCACCAGATAAATCTCAGCCACATCCCAGCCCCATAAAGTCAAATCTTGCTAAAATATGAACCTTACCTCCATCTGCCCCCACATGCTGTGGGAGGGACGACGGTCACAGTCACAGTCCCTTCCAACTCTGGAGCCCCGAGTCTCTTTAGAAGGTGTCCTGCAATTGCTGCATCTACGGTGCTTGGGGAAGACGCTGGAAATCGCAAAGCTCCATCTGGAAAGGACTCCGAGGTTGGCCTTGGCCCAGTCACTCCATGCCTGGACCGAAAGCAAGGTGCAACCAGCATATTGCAGACAGCTGTGGGGCAGAGGGGGTCTGGCTGTCCTCAGAAGGACTCACCATACAAACAGGCAGAGTCAGGTTCTCCATCCAGCAACGTCCAAGATATAATTTAATTACGCGAGCCAAAACCAAGCACCGGCACCCAACTGGTCACACACACAATTGTTGCCCCCACCATGGCCCCAGCATGGAGGACCCAAGGTCTTCCTCACATGGTCCCATCTTCCTATTTTTGCAATATTTGGGGTGCAAAAAAAACCCCAAAACCACAACAAAACAACCCCCAAACCCCTCATCCCTCATCCCTGAGATGACGTCAGAAGGCTGGAAATTGGGGCCGGAGCGTCCAGCTGCTCCCAGCGCCTGACACGAGATGGCGTGTGGCATCAGGGTTTGGGGACCTCGCACTGACATGGCAGCCGCCGGGTTTCTTTGCCTCTTAAAAGTGAAGCATCCTCCAGCTGAGGTCAGGTTTGCCTCGCCCTGGTTGATTGAACAGTTTCACTGACACTCGGCTGTATAATTTCGATTTTCTAAGTGATGAGCAACCCCCTCCCCGAGCGGGACGGCCCGTTCTCGTTTGGCTGATTTCATCCTCGTCTGGTTAGTAATGCAGCAGGAGAGATTTTAGGTTTATCGGGGGGGGGAAAAAGACACAGTAGGGAGCGTGATAAGGCAATCAAATCCATTTCCAGAGCTGCAGGAAAAAGACACAACGTATAATTTATTTGAGGCTTTTTCTCTCCCTGTTTGCAGATTGCACAGTTTCTAAATATATTGGTCCAGTTATTCAAAATTATTCATGAATCTCTTCAGTGAATAATACTTGACCTGCAGATCATCCAAAAAGTGAATATTGCAATCAAATTCTCCATTTCTGCTGTAATTTATTGCAGCTAACAGATGTATACTCCTCAGGTAATTAACTCAGGATGAAACTCAAATTGTATATTTGATTATAATATTTGCAATTCGCAATTTTGACTGTGCTGGCCAGCTCCAGAAGTCGGCTAATCAAGCGATGGGCAGAAGTATCTTATCCCTGACATAACGAAATTGCTACTTCTCTCAGGTGGTTTGGGGTTCGGGGGAAGGAGCCGCCGTTCACATGCCCGTGCGACCGGAGCCGCAGCGCTGGAAGGGCCGTGGATAGAGTCAGCAGAGAATAAACACAGATTAATAGGAAAAAGTTAATGGCTTTCTCAGATCTACTCATCTAACAGGTGCGATAAGCAGGACTTCCACCAAAATCTCCCTATCTGTTGGGTCTCTGATGATGCTTTCCCCCTGAAAATACCGGGATCGGGGTGGGGTGGGTGTTTTTCTCCTCCCCGGTCCAGCCCATGTCTGTGCTCGGGGTTTGTTTCTGTGTTTGTATTATGGGGCTGCCTGGAAGGGGGCCACACTGTGAACGGTGATGGAGAGCTGCAACTCACCTGCGGGAGAGCTTCCAGTCCAAACAGAGGGGCGAGGGGACGGGGCAGGGGGTCCCTCGGCGCCACGGCCTGGTGGAGCATCCTCGGTCCTGCGCGTAGAGCCTGTAAGGGCTGAACCACCTTTCTGTGATTGTCACTTGTTGGGCTTTTGGCTACGGAAATACCTAAGCACGTTGGCAACCCAAGGCATTTAGGGAACATGAGTCACCTCTCAGTGTCACAAACTTGGCTTTAAAATCTTGTTATTTCTTTTAAATAAATAAATTCTTGAGTGTTTTGGTCGTTCTTGTAATTTGCCTTCAGAAGGCAGAGCCTTCCAGCGATCACAAGTTTGCACTTTCCTTTGCCACCACCAGCATT
Organism: Anarhynchus alexandrinus; assembly: GCA_008711295.1. Lineage (NCBI taxonomy): Eukaryota > Metazoa > Chordata > Aves > Charadriiformes > Charadriidae > Anarhynchus > Anarhynchus alexandrinus. Next base: position 1,223,423 of record VUYV01000208.1, on the reverse strand, counting down.
AAATGTATACTCTTTTTTTTCTCACTTTCATTTGTGAATGGAAGTTTAAGGTCTCACTTAGTCACACAATCTCCAAAGCAGGAGCTTTCAGAAGTCTACCAACCGTGAGGAGGGTCAGGAGGAGCAGTGTTGCCACCTAGGGACCTTCTGTGAGCTCTAAACGAGAGGTTTCTCCAAGATGGGATGCTCTGATGCGTTTCGCTCGGGTGGTGGCTGTTCGCCTGCTCGCTGTAGGTGTGCCGGGAGGGGAGCAGGTTTTGGAGATGGTCTTCTTGGCTTGGCTTTTGTTTTCCTGCAAAATTATTAGCCCTTGTGGCTCAGCAACGTGTGCCAGCCAGAAATCCTGCCCCGCAGCCACCAGCTGCCTCAAAGGCTGTCACGCAGCCCCTCCGCCTGGGACGATACTCATCCCGAGATGCACCTCTGCACCTGTTACTTATCGATTCCATTTTTCATGTTTAGCTATAGAAGTTTTTCAGCAGACAAAAATTGAAGGAGGATTTGCTGCTCCTGCCCTGGCAGGAAGATTTACACATCAGCAAATGATTTGTAACAAATACGGCGTAAGATAGATGGAGCTGCTTCTCTTGTTCACAAATTATTCACAGACTATGGGCTTGAAGAGGAAGGAATTTTTTCCTTGCTTTGTAAAATACACACACATGCATTTTTTGTATTATTATTTATGACTACTTTCACTGTAAAAAACACTCCTGAGAACATCTTTTGCAGAATCATTGCAGCTCACAGGTTGTTTAGTCGGTGATCTGGAGAGAGGGCAGGTTTGGGTTTTTTTTCCCTTTCTCCTTTTTTTAGTAATTGCCTTGACCAGCGAGACTTTTGTCACGGGTTTGAGCCTCTGGGCATTACGAGGTCATAAAACTTAAGTTTCTGGCCTCCGCTTTTCTCACCGGGCTGCTCAAGGGAGCACATCGCAGAAACAGCTCCAGGATTCTGCTGGGCGAGCGCAGCTCCTTAAATCGAGCTCCAGGGCAAAGGCTCCCGACCGACCAGTCGAGATCGCCTTCTGCAAGCGCTCACAGCGGTGAAAAAAGCGCTGTTTCTGGAAACGTTTCTGGCAAGAAGAGATGTTTCTAGAGCCTCAGGTGCCACTGCAGGAGGAAGCGGTACGAGATGGACACACAAATAGAAACAGGGACTCCCGACACCCTGAAGGGCTCAGAAAGATATTTCTAGCAAAACCTTTGGAGTTTTGCTTATATTCCGTATTTCCCATATAAGGGACTAGTTTTCTTTGTCTGGATCAGACTTTCTTTTCTCTGCTTCCGTAGCTAGAATTAAAATGCACCTCCATGTTCTTGGCAATGCTATGGGGGGGGGCAGACCCTCCATCCGGTTGTGTCATTCACGTGTCATTTGGAGGTTGCCCTCCCGGCCGGCCAGGTACGCGGAGCAGCTCCAAACCTGGTTCTTGTGGTGGCCACAGCCCGCAGAAACCACACAGCCCTGTGAAACTGGCACTGCTACAGTCTGCCTGATAAAACCTAATGGTTCGTTAAAAAAAAAAAAAAAAAAGATAAATGTTATATTTTTGCCCTGAAGATCCAGCTGCTGCTAGGTGCTAACTAGGTCACCATCCAAATCCCTGTCTTCATGGCTCGCGTGTTCCAGATGTGAGCACGTGTGTCCGCGCCACACATCGATCCGTGCACATCGTGTCGCGCACGCAAAACTCATTGGCCTGTGAGCTGAGCAAATAGGGGACTGGTCTGCGACTGCGTTACGGGTAGGAGCAGATGGGTTGCGTGCTTAAATAAATGCATTTGCAAACTCCTCGAGGTCTGCTTTCCAACCCGCCCGTCTGCTCCCGGCCGTGGTGCAGCCCGGCTCCCGCACCCTCTGCTCCCCAAACCTTCCCCACCCTGCAGGTCCCGTGCTTTCTGCAGGTCCCGTGCTTTCTCTTTTGCATAAAGAAAATCTGGACACGAATACGTTTTTGCAAACATAATTAAAGAAAAAATAAAATATCTCTTTTGATTCGTAACCTACGAGTAAAGCATTGTTTACGTTCATGCACTGCTAATTGGAAGCATCCACAATACGAATGCGTCAGTCTGAGGCAGAGCAAAACAGGCACAGAATAAAAATATCCCCAGTGACCCGGTCCTGCAAATGCTGAGTAACTTTATGCTCTGAGGCAGAAGTGCCTTCAATAAAACCATTTTGTGCATTCCTTTTGGAGCTGCACAGAGGGGACGGCTGGAGTTAGCGGGGGCAAGGGGGGGAAATAAAAAGCTGCATTTTCCCTTATTCTGCTCTTGTGTCCTCAGCTGACAAAACAAGTCACCGGGCCGGGGAGAAGCACGTTTGTTTGCTTTGCGGCTGCTCGGGTGGGTGTTGCTCGTTCCCCTGGGGGAGCCCATTTCCACCCAGCACCGTCCTCCCTCCTGGCTCGACAGGGCCAGCTCTCGCACAACCATACAGCCCGCAACCTGCCACCGCTCCCCGGATGCCCTGGAGACCTTCTGCTGGGGAGGAGGAGGAGGAGGAGGAGAAGGAGGAGGAGGAGGAGGAGGAGGAGGAGGAGGAGAGCACGCTCACGTGGCTCATCAGCTGCCTGCGCAAAGGCAAGCCGGTGGTTTGAGGCCGGTTCCCACAGCACAATTGCCGAGCGCAGACACACGGCGGGCTCTCAATGGCCACCTTTGTTGGCAGCCACAGGCAGGAGCGCGCAGGAGCTGCTGACGTGGCACCCGGCTGTGTCACCTTGCCCCGTCCCCTGCTGCGGGAGCAGCGGGAGGCCGGCCCCGGGAGAGAGCACTTCGGCCACAAGCAGGGGCTCACACCACCTCCTTCCTAATTTCTACGCTCGCTTTTACGTCCTAAAATAAAAAAGACAGCCAAGCAAAGAGCCCAGCAGAGGAGGGAGACGGTGGAGGCGTTTCCCCTTCGCTGGGTCCTTCCTCTTTCTCCAGTTCCTTATTTCCCCCCTTCCAGTCTCTTCCCCTACCTGATGAAATGCGGTTACCACGACACGATGACGGAAAAGCTGCAATTTTAATGTGTGAAGCTGTTACAATTTTAAATAATTGCTCTAAAACAAAAACAACCCAGAGGAAGAAAGCGGGGGGGTGTGTGTGTCCCCACAGCACCCAGCGCCGCCGGCCGCCCCGCTCCACTCGCCGCGCTGGCGCTTCTCGGCAGACACCCTCCCACCCCGGCAAAAACCAATGTTTACATTTGTCACCTATATTTTTAGTGCATCCTAAACCCAGCCGTGCCCCGACCCCGCCTGGTGGGCCAACTGCCGTGCTGAAAGGCTCCTCTCAGCAAACCCTACTTCATTTCTGGAGGGACGGAGGAAAGAAAAGTCCCCAAGTGAATCCTGGCAGGAGCTGGTGGCGGGGTCCCCGTTTCACCAGTCCTTCAGGTTCTTCCAGTTCACGAGGACAACGCGCACAGCGAAGGCATTTGCTCTGCAGTGCCCCGCCAGTGCCTGACCGCCGCGAAGGCAAACAACTCTCACAGCAGCAAAGTGCCGGCGCAGACCCCTCTCCCTGGGATGACTGCGCCGCAGAGGGACCATCGGGATAAATCCGTTGGGTTCTGGTGGGCTTTTGGGGATTGCTTCCAGGAGGACTTCAAAGAGTTACAAGTAATAACGACCAATTTCCAATATTCCTTCTTTTTGTCTCAACTGGCTCATCCCCGTACTTAGGACACTGTTGAGTGTTGCACAGCAATTAACACCTTCGCTGTGGGCACTGCACAACCCAACTCATCTCCAGCAAAAAGGATTTGTGCCCCTGTGTACACTAAGTGACGGTCGCTGCCATTTCGTCCCACTCGACATCAGCTCCCTTGAAAACATCCCCATAAAGCAGCTGTCCCCTGTTTAAGGACATCCCAATCACGGAGAGGATATCGAACGGATGGAAAGCAAGTACTACTTTCTCTTTTCCCGTGCTGTGGGAGGGATAATGCATTCTCAGGAGAATAAGGACAACCTTCGTGGTGCCAAAGTCCATGGCTCACCTCGTCCCTGGCTCCTCCATCTCTCCTCTGACCTGTCCCCACCTCGAGGACGGGGACAGCGATACCACACGGGGCTTTTCTAAGGATCAAAGTCTGTTGATGACCGGGAGGTGCTTTGTGACAGCAGCGATATCGTACCCCAGGGTCACCTAGAGCTCTCAGGCGAGAAGGAAACCTCACAGCTCCTCTGCAAGACACAGAAGTGGGGTTACACCTTGTGCTGACGGGGAATGGAGGCCCAGAGAAATGGGAGCCACTGCTGGAAGCCAGGCACAGGCGAGCACGGTGAGCAGGTCTTATCCTTTCATTCCCACCTCTCCACAGCGTGATTTATCGAGTGGTTATGAGAAAAAAACCCAAGTAAAGAAAGAAATAACTGGCTAGGGGTTATACAGCCTGGGCTCCCCTTTGTCCTTCAGCCTGCCCAGATGGATGTCGGTATGGGGAAGGCTGGTGATCGGATACAGCCCTCAAGTTCAGGAGCTGTAACGGGGGAGTGAAAGAAAAGGCTCTGGATGAAGATAACTGCAGCAGTTATATGACTAATCCCAACATCTACGGACATTTTCACCTCTGCCTGTAAGAGTTATGTGATCCTGAGCATGCTTAAGGAAAACAACCCCGCTCTGGCTAGCGGATGACTAACTGCTTGCAAATAATACAGGTATCTTTTTATATATGAGAAAAGACCAAAATATCCGAGATGACGGGGCCCCAGCGAAGGGACTCAAAGCCGGGCACTCGAGCACAGCTAGCTCTTTCCGAAAAGCAACCGGGAACTGGATGACGCGAGACCTGGCCGCAGCACCCCCAGCCAGAACGGGCCTTTTGTTCGAGCAAATGCAAACGTCGTGATAGGGAACGGGCCAATTGCCACCCCACAGCAGTGCCCCCGGCGGGAGGGTCGGGCTGACCAGCCTCATGTCTCTAGAAAATAGGCAAAGCCAAAACCCTAGCTCTAACCACTCTGACTTTCGGAGAGAGTCATCTCAGAGTCACTCTCACAGATGATCCCCGTCTGCGCTTACGTATCGCTCATTTTCTAATTTTGTCAGGCGGATATTTAAGCATGTGCAGTCCATTTGTCCAGGCATCAAAAAGCCGAACTCATTGGAGATCTCAGACCGAAATGTACTTTGAAATGCATTATTCGCATATTACCCACAGCACATGTGTAGAGAGGAACACTTTCAGTGACTGTAAAAGGCAAAAATCTTTCCTGCATAGTTCAGGTTCCCCTCCCCACAGTTACCCCTGTTGTAGGTGAACACGGTCATCATCTTCCTCTCCATCCATCCTCCTCTTCTGAGCCTCGGTGGACATGGCAGTAGAGCCGGGTGAGCAGGACTGTTTCAACAGCAGCAGCGGTGGCCACGGCAATCAGCCTGGGAAGGGCTTCGGGATGCTGCAGGAAGGAAAGGGATAGAGTATATGATATTAGTACAGCAGGACTGTTTACAAGATTTAAGAGTCCCATGTTGCCATTGTCAATTAACTCTGGATCAGCAGAGGAACATCGTTCTCTACCATAACTGTGTGTATTTTTAGATAAATATCTTCCACAAACGTTTTGTAAAGGAATCTTCTTTGCCTAAAGCATCTACTTCTTCTCAAGCCTCCAGTGGTACAGCGTAAACCGCGTTACTAATAACAATTGTTCCTGCATTTGTTTCTTGAACACAGATCACAAAATACACAGTTTATTTGGGAGTGTCTGTATACTCTTCTATTTCTGTCCTTCTTATTCAACCCCGTAGAGTAAAACAGGCAACAGTGAGTCCGGAGAGGGACACAGCCCTGCCCTCAAGAGATCACAGTCTCCCTCAGATAACACACTGCAAATTATACATGGTGAGGCACAGACCTCAGGCTGGGGAGAACAGCTTGGTTTGGGAAAGGAACTAAGAAAAACAAGTTTTAAGGAAGACCTCGAAGGAAAACAAAAAGAAAAATCAAGAGGGGGAAGCTAGGAATTTCAAAGAATAAAGAAGGTAGGAGAGAGTTTGTACAGCAAAACATGTGGAAAAGGATTGGTTCGTAGAGATGAGGTCCAGACCCTGCATTTAACCGATGTTCTGATACCAGACTTCGGGCAGGGAAGCTGCTCCAAATATTAAATTCGTAAAACCACAGAGACCCCGAGAAAAGATGAAAGACAACCTTACTGACCTCTGAAAGTTCATCACTCCCAAACGCGTGCCCTCTACTGAGGTGATCATCAAGTCAGCCTTGCTCACAGGTCGCCGGTGTCACCAGCAGCTTCGCTTACCTCCCAACCAGCCGCTGCCACATGGCACGCTCGGGGACAGCACGGCAATCCGAGACAAGGTGGGACAGATGGCTCATAGACCGAGCAGCCCCACCACGTGCGGCCTACGCTCCCCTCCTGTTAACTGGGCGCGTGGAGTACCTCCCGGAGTAGCTCATCGAGGCTCTGCCTTCGTTTGTAGACTGAGCTGGGCAGGAACAAGCGCGGTAGACGCGTCGTAGCGAGGAGAGCGCGGGACGTAAGTGAGGCAAGGGCAGGGAGAGGGGACACCGTTTATTAGGTCAGCTGGCGCACTTGGAAAAACTAGACATGCTTTCAGGCGGATAAGGCTTCCTCAGGTCTGAAATAGAAGCAATAACCTTAGAGCTAAATACAGGTTGAGAATAATTGTTCTGAGTTAAACTTCATTATATTAATGAATTAGGCAATTTGAGAGAAAGGGTGATTGGTTCCTGTTGATCAAAGGGAGGATACTAGCCAGAGGACAGCTGATAATGTCATTTATGGCACAAAGAGAGGGCGAGAGAGACAGGAGCAATCATTGCCTAGGGATGGCGGGTGGTAGCAAAAATTATAATGTAATATGCAATCAATATCTGAGTGATTTTTATACCCTCGACTCAGGAATTTTAGTACTCGGATTGTCTTCTCAAGCAGTTTTGTAGACCTTCCTTGAAGGTCGGGAGTGAGAGGTCAGAGATGCAGCGGTCGATCTCTGACCTGTATCAGTTGGTACCAGGTAACTCCAGTTGGTGCCACCAGACTGTCGATGTGCACCACACAGACAGGAGGGCGGTGGTGTGTCTCGGTCCTTCTGTTTCACTTAGAAATCTGATTCCATTAAGCAGCTGTGGTTAATTGCCAACACTTCTGCGTTCATCACTATCCCTTAGATATTTTGTTTCCTGTGAAGTGCCAGTCCCAGGGAACCTGTGATTTCCTAAGGACCTAAATGTTTACATAAAAATTAAGTTCTTAGTGGACTTGTAGAGAAAAGCTAGAACATTCTGCAACCTATTTAACTCTATACCCAGGAGATAAATTGATATGGTGCGAGGTTGATTATTATTTACGATTATCTCATAATTTCTAAAATATTCCTGGAGGCCTGAATCACAATTTCTTGAGTGATTTGGTTTGGCAATACTGAAATGAGTCTTTAAGGACAGCACTGACAGTCTAGAAGGCACAAATGGAGAACATCGTTATGCGTTACTTAAAAATTAATTATTCTCAAGTAAAATACGATCTATGGCTCAAAGCAGTTAATAAATATGAGATTCACAAATACCTGCAAAATGGGTAATTTTCAACGGGAGTCAGGAATTTTGCAGTCTTCCCACTAAACTGCCAAACGGTGGTGCTGCTCATACCTGACTAACCCTGAGACATGGGCGGACGGAGAACCCATTGGCTTCAAAAAGACGTTGCAGTTATCTCCAACATCGGAGACTCATCAGGGAGTTAAAGGCTCGAGTATGGGCTTAAAAACACCGAAACCGCTCAAGACAAGGCTGAAGCAATCCGTTGCAGACTGGGCAGACAGTTCACAGCACAGCCGGTGGCAGAACCCGGCAGCCCCGTCTCGGTGCTGGCACAGGGGATGCTTAACCTTATGGTCTAATGAAAATCAAAGGGGAATTTGTTTTAGTTTGTAAAATCTGTATGCAAGTCTAATTTTGACCAGCGGCAACTTCAGTGAGTGGGCTGGTGTAAAATTTTCACATGATTTGTACTGGAGGAATATATACATCCATATCTATAGAAACACCCACAGAAATTCTTTTACAGAATCACAATAGTCAGTATGTGAGATCTCACTGCTCCGGAGGCCTTCTGCTCCGGCGGTGGATGAATCAGGCTCTATATCCCATGGACAATGAGAATCAAGTGCTTCACTTCTATATACATGCCTTATTTCACAATGTAAAGGTCATCTAATACACATTAAGTGAACGGTACAATGGAGAAGACTCTCAAAGGCCACAGAGACTAAAGGCAATAAAAGGAGGGGATGGTAGGTCAACCTCAGAAGATGTTCCTGTGGCGTATGGAAACTGGATGAAGTTCCTTATTGACAGCAAACAGACAGCACTAGCCAGCTACCGTCTGACACTCGCTAACAGCGAATTTCAATGGAGACAGAGGAGGAAACAAACACAGAGAAGGCAGCGACTTGCCCAGAGTCGGATCTGGAACGTGGGGTGCCTGAGTTGTCATCTATCATACCATGTCCTTCACTAACCTGCCACCTCCCATTTCCATCAGCGTGACTAACAACTCCCGGGCTGTTGCAGTACTGGATGAGGCTGCCCAAGCAGCAAATTCGTGAGACTCTGAGCATCCAATATAATCCTTAACCGTACTCTGACATTCAGTAGTTCTTTACACTGCGTCTTTGGAGACAAAGTGAAGTCAAGCAGGCCTTGGCCTACACGGGGAGGGGGGAGAGGGTACCTCTCGGCGGCTGGAGCCTCGCGTGCTGAGGTCTCCCATGGCACAGCAGTTCCCGGCATGGAGCGATCTAAGAGATGAGGTCAGAGAGAAGTGGAGTCTGGGTGAAAAGAGCGGCACGAAAGCGCGGTGCAGCAGAGCGAGCAGCGAGAGGCAGCCAACAAGGGGAGCTACGCACGAGCCGGTCCTTCTGAGGATGCTGTGGGAGAGGCGGAAAAGATGAAGGAGGGGGTGATGGGTGCAGCAGGGAACCAATATCTTCTGCCAAGGGGAAAAAAGGTGGGTTTCCAGGTCTGTTTTTAATTGCATTAGCCTGTCCTGTTGGTATAACCTCCTCAAAGAAGCGCGCAGGGGCACTAAACAATAATTAAGGCACTGCATTCCCAGCGTTCCCTTTTGGTTTATGCTCTGGGTAGTCTTGAAGCAAAGGGGAAAAGGGAACGCAGCCCAACGAGCTCCACGAGGGCACAGAGCCGACAGACTGTTTCAATGTAATGGTGTCTCAGCTCTCAGAGGAGGAGAGGATCTCTGATTTCGGGCCTCTGATGCGCTGAATAACCAAATGAAAACTACAGCAAGTTCCACCAAAACTGCAGCCGTCAATACTCCACATTGTTTTTAACAAACAAAAGTCGACAGAATAAAGAATGGGGGTTGAGGGACGTCTGCACTGTACGCCAAGGTTTTTCTAAAAATATTTTACACCTGCTATTCGTTCCGCACACTGATCATATTTTGTCTATGAGGTAGAGAACTCGTAGTGCCAAAGGGAATGTGGTTTATGTTCCCAAGCCTTAATGCTTTTTCCCTTCTGTAAGGCAAAACTCCTTACTACCGCCACTAAAATAAAGCCAAGAGGACAAAAGTCATCCGCGCACTGCCATGGTAACAGTTTAACCGTTCCTCTCGCTGATCTTTGGAAACAATCCCTTCAGCGGGATTTTACAGCTCTGGCACTTCGATTTAGCAAACTTTTTATGCAGCTCATGAGAGGAATGCAGCCAACTCTGTACACTCAATTTAAATCAACTTGCTGATGATATAAAAAAGAGTGCTGAACCGCCGGTTTGCTTCATCTGCTCCAAAACTACCAACACAAACTCCGAGGTATTTATTCCTGAAACGTTAATAGAACAGTCTGGGGCGTCAGATCAGTAAATGAACTCTGGCTTGATCCCATGCCGGTCCAAAAAGCTGATTTAACAATTAGTTGTTTGGTGACTTGATATTTCAGAAACGCAACTGGGCTGTTTGCTACCAGCGGGCTTTTGCAGGTTGGAACGCGGCGGGAGATGGGGTGCAGAGCGCGGGGCACGCGGCCGCGCTGCCGCTGGGGAACCATCTGCCACGGCTCTCTGGAGCAAGAGGTGGCACATGCAATGTTTAACAGCGTTCTAATTTTGCATGGTGAAGGAGGGATGGATCCTTCTGTGGCTTACACCCGGTTCTCGATTTGTATAAATTACGATCGCTTAGTTGAAGTTAAAAGAACTGCAAAACTTGTACTCACCGAGAAGGCAGCGCCCCGCCAGCCCGCGCCCTCCGGATTCCCATCCGCAGCAGGAGCCTTTGAGAGCAGGACGCCGTGATGAAGCACTACGTATCGTCAGCTCCACCTGTGAGCGGGCTCTCCTTCGCAGAAATAATCAGATCCATTTAATTTCGGTGATCGCTACTAGACTTCTGATCAAGAGAAAGCGTGTCTACCCACAGAACGCACGCAGCAGAGACCATCGCTGCCCGTCAAACCCCCTCTGCCCTGCTGCGCCATGACCAGGCCTCAAATTACCAAAAAAGTTTCAAAAGTTATCGGCTTGTGCTGAATTGAGTTGAGCCGTACAGCTGAAAGCGCTTGAACTTGTGCTTGGGTGGGGACCGGGAGTGAAGAGACACACCAAGCAGCATTGAGGGGGACACACACTTAAGGCTTTACCCTTTTCTTCACTGTAAATTAAAGACATCTTCCGAGGTTTAACTTACACTGGCAATTTTAAGGAAGTAAATTGCATGTTCACATGAGAAAATACAAAAGAACTTGCACAACTGAGCAAATGCTTCCTTTCCCCCCTTCACCCCGTTAGGGCCCTGCTCCCAAAGCAAACGCGCTTACCTGACCGCAGGGCCCAGGGCTGAACGCTGCCTGGGCGCAAGTTCAACTTGGCACTCGTTTGGAACAGCACGTTGCAAGGTAAATGTTTGATCTAACAAATTCAGCACCAAACTTCAGCAAAAGATAAATAAATGGGCGAAGCAGACTGAACAGAAAGCACACGTCTTTAATTTCTATAAGGAGTAAGAGAAAACATTAAAAATCTTTGTATTTGCATTCTTTGAGAAAACTGGAAGCTCTCTCTACAGACTGTCTCCTCGCAGAGCACCATAAACAACCTACGGAGCACAAAGCCCTGCTTATTAAAATCTTTATATTAAAAGGCGGTGCAAAAAACAACCTCCATTTCCAGAGATTCTTCCTTGCTGCAAACCACTGCCCTTCGTACGCGGAGCCGGCTGCAGTGGAAGCGAACAAATCAGCACGGGAAGAGGATAAGCTCGATGACCTTTAAGACAAATGATTTCAGTTTAAATCACAGGAGCAGCAGTATTACAGACCACGTAGAATAGTCCCCACTGGCCGAGTTGCTCAACCTCCCAGGCAGTGCAGGTATTACTATTATACTGTAAATACTAAAATTGTAGTAAGTCTTAAAGTCTAGGCAGACAAATAGAAATAATACACCGCGCTAACATTCCCCACTTTTCAGTAATAGATCCAATATTTTTTTCTAATTCTTTTTTAAAGCAAAATCATCCACTTAGATACCAAACGATGCACTTTTGAGGACAGTTCCGTCCACTGATGTGCCCTTAGTGGAAAGATAATCCAGATGGCAAACTCGATAAAAAGGAGCCAGTTAAATACAGACAAATGCCTAAAAAAACATTCGCTCCATTACTGCTTTTGAATTGGTTGTCATGGCATTAGAAATTGATAGCATTGTCAGCCCCGCGTCTCCACCCTGTCCGTTTCTTCACAGCCTGACTCTGTCCAAAGCAAAGATCTCACACTGGTGTTGCAAACCACCCTCTTCCTCACAGCACTTGGCTACTTCCACCAAAACACTGCTTGCACCAAACTGGTTACACCTGTAACTGTGCCTGGAATTTACACTTTTTGTAAAATCAAGCGCATCAAATAGGAAGAGACTGATCTTCAGCCTCAAAATCCAGTTTCAGAACACTAAAGTTCAGATAATTTTAATCCTGTACTACTCCTGCAGCTTACAATTCATCGTCACGAGCCAAAGGACAATCTGCTTAGCATGCACCTTCTCTTTGTACAACTGGAACTGCCATGAAAAATAAGTTGATGTTCGTTAGATTTACAGATTAAGCTAAGTTTCTCTTTCCCTTGATGATGTCCATTCGGTAGGAACACCATTTGCTGAACAGACGGAAAAGAGTAAGAGATGTAACTTCAAAATAGCCCTGGAAAAGCTGAGTTGTTTTGCCAGCCTCCAAGTTCTTTCTCCTCCTACTCACATTCACATTTTGAGAATCTGTTAAGTCAAAATCGGTAAAATCCACTAAAATAAAAACCTTAGAATGTCACATTGTTGTTGCATTACATTTATATTTTTAATAGAGCATATAAAATAAAAAGTTTACAATGAGTTTAGTAAATTGTAAATCAGCACTTTTAATTCAGTCCAGTTTCTGAGCTATTAATCCCCAATACAGAAACAGACCGCTGATGCGCCAGGCTAGGACCTCTCCAGATCATCGTTCAAATCCATTCTGATGACAGGGAAAGGGAATTTCATTGAATCACCCCAGTCCCTTCTAGATACGTCGTATCACACAAAACCTCAACATTCGCACAGCTTATAGTCGTAACTCTCAAGGAAAAAAAAATAAATAAAGTTTCCTTCTGGCTTCAGTGAGCTGCAGTTACAGAAAACAAGTGAAAGTTTGCTCAAATAATTGTAGGCAAGTACTTAATCAGGCTATGTGCTTTGTCAGTAGTATTTTAGGTAAAGCAACTCATTATTGTGGTGCATCAATAGAGCAACCCTCTCCATCGCTCCTTTGTGATGCACTGAGTCAGACTTTTTTGCATCATTAGCACTGACAACACAATAAACGCCGCGCTCTGATCTTCAGAACAGTAAAAACACAGACCACAACAGTCAATTAATTTTGAAGAATTTTAATACAAACTTAATATAAACTATTTCAGTCCCTCTTAACATGTAAGACACTGACTCAAAATACTTTTATACCTTTTTTCAAGTATTGCACAATGTAGGTACAAAATTAATATTTACGATTACATTTTCTTCCATAATATATAGCAAAAATCTTTAAACTTTTAACAGAAAATACAATTTGTGTTTCTTTTGAAAAAAGCAAATATTTCGTACATTTTAATTCCACCACTAAGGAATATTCTGTACACAACTTTTTATTTTTTTTTTAGAATTGATGTCTTTAAGATGGATATCTTACAATTTCAGTAAAAAAAATACAACATGAAGCTGCTGCAGCTGTCACAGATCACTGTAGTAAAAAGATATAAATGCAATACCATGTTGTAGAAACAATATATATACTCTGATATTTTACAAACTTTGTACTAAATTAAATTATACAATTAGAAAAAGACCAATAAACCCACCTATTAGTGCCAATTTTTTAATATATATACACATATATGTTTGTGGACATATATGTATACACACATGAAAAAAATCAGCGACGTCCTTGCTATATCTTAAATACTGTAAGAGGCCATATTTTGAGAGTATATTTTTGTAATGTACAGTCAGTATAAAATAATTTTGTGCTTGGTTGGCAAATGAAAAAATGATGCATGTTGTATTTATCTAACCAAGCCTGAATGTATTCATACTACAAGCCTTAAAAAAAATCTCAAGAGGTGGAAAAAAAGATACACCCTTGGGTACGTGCATTTTAACTTGTACAATAGTATTTACTTGTATTTCACTTTCGTTTTATTTTTAGTTAGCCATAACTGGCTGGAATTGCTGGTTAGAATACTGCATGTTGTTTAAACTAAAATTCAAGCCATCCACAAAAGACTTTTCATTTAGACCTCCATAGGCTGCAAACATATCAAAGGCATTACTGTACTGGAGAGGACTGAGGTTAAGGGGGCTGTCACCAGGAAAGATGCTACTGGTACTACCTTGACCCTGCATGTTGGGGAAAATGAACTCCTTTGCGTTAGGAGAAAGGGCAGAAGTCTTCTGCTGTTGTTGTTGCTGCTGCTGCTGACTGCCTAAGCCAAGCCCGTAGAGAGAGTGCATGGAGGAGGAAAGGGCTTTCTGCTTCAACAGGTCATTGACATTCAAGCCAAGGTTGGTGGGAGAGGTGCGGGCGACCTTGTTGCTACGGCCGCTATTCTTCATTTTGGTCGAGCCAAACTTGGTGGCAGCAAATGTGGCAGTGGTGAAGGTTAAAGGCTGAGTGGAGCGGGGCATGAAAGTTGGGCTCACAGCAGCAGAGTGACCAAAGGGAGGAGAAGGAGAACTAGACACTGAAGATGCTGGGTCACTAATTGGCATGAACACCTGGGCCTCTGGGTTAAAGCTGTTCTTGATTTCCTTATCCAACTCACATCCATTTTCATTATCATCCACATAAAGCACTTTCACTGGTCCCTTTTCACCGATTTGGTATGAAACCTCAAATGGGTCAATCCAAACACTAAGATCCTGAGGCAAGTTGCCACGAACATCATCAATGTCCAAACCACTCTCTTTGGATGCTTGTTCTATGACAGGGTCCACTTTCTCCCCTATATGTATACATCTAAACCCTGATCCTTTGTATGGCTTTTCTGGATACCAGTGCCCTTCATACTTCTTCTTAAGAAGTCTTTCAAGCTCTTCACCAAAAATGTTGACACGTCGTCTGGGAAGCTTATTGTACAAATATGAAATAATAAAATTGAGTGCTACTTGGATTTCAAGCTGCATAGCTGCTATGCCACAAAGTTTTAAGTCTGTTTCAAAACCCGAAGAAAGTGTTCAAGATGCCACAGGGAAACAAAATTTCATTCAAAGTGCTGATTCTAGTCGATTATTATCCTTCACCTTGAGTGCTCTTGTTCCTTTAAGAAAAAACAAAAGCAAACACATCCAAATAAGGAAAGTGTAAGATCAAGCTCCAAGGCCTATTCTTTCAGCTTCACTTTCTGCATGAAATAGGTTACTTTTAAAATCAAAAACGTGCATCAAACTATTTATGTTCATGCCCGCAGAAGGTGAGGATGTCAATTACATTCAGAATGACTTACAAACAATACTGCAGAAGATGCACTAGGCATGTGTTTACATATACAGCATGGGGCATTTCAAAATCACATGAGCTTGCCGTTTAGTTATTCACAAAGCAGCAAGGATAATTTTTAAGACATCACAGAACTGCCAGGCCTGTCAAGGGTTCAATTACCAACCCATATTTGGATGATTTATAGTACTCAGCTGCAAAATTTAGCACCAGACTACTAGTTTAGCTTGAAAGGTCTTAGTCCAAGGGTCATTTATCATTTTAAAGTTTGCAAACATATTGGTTGCACCATAAGCTACAAAATTATAAAAATGTTAACAGTTGCTGTAGAAGATTTCACACAAATAACTAAAATTATGCAACATTTATTTTAAGTCCAAGCAAATCATCCACATAAACTGTGCGCTGGCAAAATTATGCTAACTGAAGAGAAAATGTCCGCTGTACATATACAATTCTATATTATCAGATGTAATATATTAACAGATACTAAATTCATGTATCGGGTTGTCTACAGTTCAGATTTCAGAAAGTTACTGGAGCTAACAGGGCTTCTGATAGCCTCAAAAACGATTGCTTTTCTCCTTCTCCATGACTCCATTTTATATTTAATATAAAATATGGTTGCCACTCCTTCACAAAGGACAAAAGAGAAATTAGCTATCTAAAGTTAAAGAAGGGACAAGCATCAAGTATTAGCACACACACCACTGATGAAAATCCTGCAGTAACCTTAACATAAAGGTACTCAACCACAGGACACACCTTTGTTCAAAAAGTTCCAATGAAACAAAATATGTATTTTTTGGCTCAAGTTAAACGCCCAACGAGAATTTCAATTAACAGTGTGCTTTTCTGCACTGCATCACTAGGAGCAAAATTTAGTGTAGCTGTCACTGAAGATTAGAGAAATCAAAGTCGGTATCAAAATCCTTTAACAATGTGAATACAATGCTTTTTTATTTCTTGCTCCAAACAATCTCCTTTTAAAGTCTGGAACCCTATTTCCAAGCCACTCGCGTTCTCCCCAACATGGTATGGGAATAGTTTGAAAGCCTGTACGATAAGGCGACCTTTAAACGTTTGCTGGATCAGCACTGGGTGGGGATAAGGAAAAGATCAAGGGCAAACAGAAGATATTTACAAAAGGGACACAATCAGTACAGAAAAGCTGATTGGGTGGTTAGCAGGGTCATTTAAAAATTATTTATTAATCCATCTGTTTTGTTTCCCTTCCTCCGTGTCCTTTAGGAATGAAATGATCCTTTCAAGGCGCACCGGGCAGACGCTATAAATTTTCCAAAGCCCCAAAACTGATCCACGGTACGAGCAGCTGGTCAAACAAATCAAGCTCGATCATCTCACCCTTTTATTTTTAATTATGATTGTTCTTATTATTATTTGGAGGGGACAGCGCTCCCGGGCCCCGGCTGAGGGCAGCGTGGGGAGTTACATAACCCGGCGGCCGCCCCTCATTAGATGGCTGCTCATTAGATTGCTGCTCACAGCCCGGCAGCGGCAGGAGGAGGAGGAGGAAGGGCATTTTCTGAGCCCGTAAGAAAGAAAATGAAGGAGAGGAAGGGAGAGGACAGAGGGGTGGGGGGGGGAGTGCAGGGCCCCTCTCCGCACACGGACCAGCCCCCCGGGCCCGCCGACACCCCCCGCCCCGGGGCAGGGTCCCGCAGGTCGGCTCCGGCGCTGCCCGGCGCAGGCAGCGGCTCTTACTCAGCCGGCACCGCTCACCCCTGCCCGGCTGAGCGCGTCCAGGGGACCGCCCTGGGACGGACCCACCCCGCCCGCAGCCCCGCTCCGCTCCCTGGGCTGTGCCCTCACTCAGCCCCCTCGCTGAGGGGCAGCAGCCGCCCCCCCCCCC
>VUYV01000208.1:1064250-1205544 GCA_008711295.1 Anarhynchus alexandrinus | reverse complement strand
GCTGGGAGGGGGGGGGGGGCGGTGGGAGGGGGGGCAGGCCCCGGGGGGGGGGGGGAGAACGCGGCGGGGCCCTCCCCCAGCGCCGCTGCTACCGAGCCCGGCTGCGGCCTGTGGGGAAGCGGCGGGCGGCCCGGCCTTATTCTAACGCGGGACACGGCTAAATGGAGGGGAGGGGGAGCGGCGGGGCCGCCGCCTCCCGCGCCCACAGACATTGGGGGTGAGGCCCAGGCCCGGCGGCGGGAGAGCCGGGCCCCCTCTCTTCGTTAAAACATCGCTCTTTTTGCTCTTTAAATATCACTTGCGGGTGTTACTAGGATTGGGGTTGGTGTGGGGAGCTTCACACCGGCGAGCAGCACCCGGGTTTGGAGGACAAACTGCGGAGGTTGGGTTGGTTTTTTTTTTTCTTTCCTTTTCTTTTTTCTTCTCCTCTTGTTCTGTGTTTGTATAATAATAAAGCATTTTGGCATAAACGCTGCATGGGCCCCAGGAGAGATTTGGAAATGCCAGTCAGAAGAAATGCCAGAACTTTAACCCTTTGGAGCGTATGTACGAGACTGTGTGGGAGACGGGAGCCTGAAAACCGAAATGTGAAGGGAAGGAAGATAGCAGGCGCAGTGCTGGGGATTTTCCACAGCTGAAAATTGCTGCTAGAAGGCCAAATTCATTGCAAAACGCACCGTTTTTATTCAGATGTATCAGTGTTGATGCTACTAGGATCGCAATATTGCAAACAACTTGAAAATCTTCATTCAGACTCAAAACAGTTCTGATTTTTTCCCCTATTTTTCGTTCGTTTTTTAACCTTAAAGAGCTGCATGGGCCTTCAATGAGAATTGGGTCATCTGTTATCACTGTGCACCCCAAATGGAAAATAAAATAGGAAGATTATAAAATTGTAAGCATTGGCAACTGGGAGACTACTGCAAATTGCTGTAGCACAGCTGGGAATCCAAATGAGAGTCTTGGATTTTTTTGTTTTGAACAAGTTGTCATTACTTTTACCACAAAATTTAAGAGACAATGTGAAATAACTACTGAAACAGATAAGGTGAAAAGGCAAATACAGTAGTTGTTTGGGGTTTTTTTTCTTAATTAGAACTTAGAAATCTCCCTGGTACAGCAAACACTGAACAAATTGACAGATAACATCAGCCGCATCAGTGAACGGTTCCACACGGTACTGTGCTCGGCTCTGCGCTGGCGGGGGTAGCAGCAGCAGCAGATTGCCCTTTGAAGTGGGAAAAACTGCACAACTCCGTAGATCGATGTTTTCAGGTGAGATTTAGTAAGGAGCTTTACAAACCGAATAACTCTGCTGCTGAGTTGCTGAAAAAAATTGAAAGGTTGTAAAAGCAGAGACTTTCTTTTAAATAGCTTTAACACTACATGAGAAGCATTAGGAACTGCATTAAATATACAGAGCTAATACATTTATAATCAAGGCAGCTGTGGGATCCTTTAAAGCTGTAAAAATGGTGATGTACTTTGCTGTGGCTTATATAAAGGAAGCTTCTAATGCAGCCAGTGCTAAAATTGCATGCTATTAAACAAATCCGATGTTAAATGTTAAAGACAGGTGATTGCCCTAAGAATAACCTCTTCCGGTCAGCAAGAATCAAGCCCACTTCTAGTGGTCCAATGAAAGATTCAATTTATCCTCGTTTGGCTGAAAAGAGAATTCTGACTTTTAAACTGCAGTGATCATTATGTTGTTCACACGTAACACATCAGAACTAGGTGGCCAAACTGTGGTAGCGTTAAATTATTAGCACCTAAAACCAGAGTCTAATCCAAGATCACTTGTATTCTTAAAACCTCAATGGGCTTTTTGATCCACAAAGAGGTCAGAATAGGCCCTGCAGTATTTTTCAGTCCTTTTGATTAATACACAGCAATAACAAAATGTCTACCTCTCCCAGCTAGAAAAATCTTTAAAAATGCAATCAATACAAAATAACAACTCCAGCAGCAAAATTTTACTCCCGTTGCCAATTCTATTCAACTGAAAGATTAATCTTAAAAGAAAAGAAAAAAAATGCATATTCTCATCTTTCCTGACAAACCTTCACAATTTTTCTCCCAGAGCAAATCAACAGAGGTATCTCAGAGCACGGCAGGGAGGCAGGAGTGACATTAGAAATGAGACGACTTTCTTAATCTCTATTAAACGAGAAGGGCTTCAATCTCATCCCCCGTTGGTAGCCATATCTCTGCCATGCTGGCCAGCAAGACAGCCACCATCAGAAACCAAACTACCATTTCTACGGGCAGTCTCTGCAGTCTGTCTCTAGAGCCGAGATCTCCACGTTGCCAAAGGCCTACATCTCTGCAAGACCTTGTAGGGACTAGATAGTCTCTACAAAGGGACATTTTTTTTTTTCTACTAAAGCAATCTAAATTTGGTTCCTACAATAATCGATAGCACTCTTAAAACCTAAACCAGTATTATTTATTGATCAGTACAATATCTAAAACCAAAATACAGTTTATTAATCTTGAAAGTTGCTTAAAGGAATTTATGTAAGAAAATTTTTACTAATCTATGTCAACATGGACAAGAATTTAAGAGCCGTAGAAAGCAGGGCTCAGAATGTCCACCACCCATCTTTGTCCTTTTCATCTTCTCTGCTAAATGAATGTTGCTGTGCCTTACAGAATATATAAGATTTATCCTGACAGTGGACCTAAAGCTTTGTAACATACATTCCCGAATATAGTACAGTCTTTTTTAGCAATTTCCTATTTAGGAACACAATTCTCCTTTTAGCGTGGGAGCCTGGACTTTGATTTTGAAAAAAATGGGAAGCTTTTGCCATTGTATTCATCCCCCTCTAGCCCAGTTTTATCCATTTGCTGCTTTTAACGCGTGTTCCTTTTCCCCATCATCTATCAGTGTGAGCAACCAAGCCTGGCTGCTCTCCAGCGTGTATCTTAACAATGATTTTGAAATGTCATGTAGATTCTCTTACGTTTCACTTCGCGAGCTTAAGCAGTGATTTTTCCATAAATACAGCTCATAGCGGGTGTATATACCTGTCAGATGTTGCCCAGCTTCAGGAGTTTTTGGACCACAAAGGTTTTTTTTAGATGGGAACCATAAAATCAGCTTGTATGTAGTGTTGTTTCGATGGAGTAAAGAACAACCACAAACAGAGGAGTTCATGGGGCATTGTCCCAGCCAGGTCGCCTTCTAGGAGAGCCCCAAGGTCCTCTCTCATTACGTGAAGGGGCAAACGGTTGGTTACCCCCGATGGCGAGCAGCTGGCTGGAAGGGGCTGCTGCGTGCAGCTCTCTGTGCCAAGTTGAGCGCACACATGGCAGGATGTGTGTGCCATGACTCTTGTTTGCAGACTCTTACCCCCCGGGGCAAGCAGCCACTCGCTGCAAACTGCTGTGTGGCTCCACAGCAACCCAGGCTGTGCCCGGGCTTGTTCCTCTGTAGCGCAGGGGGCTGAGGAATTCGGAGGAATGGGATTAGTGTCCTGGGGATGTGGGAGCATGCAGGGAAAGGCTGGGGGGAGGAGGACCTGGCGGTTAGATAAATGTCTGTCGGTCTTGACAGGCGTACCGTTACCCCTGCAAAAAGGGAAGAAATGGCCTTTGAAGTGGAAGGAGGGAAATATTATGGTAAAAGGGGGAGAATGAAGGACAGAGGGTCCAGCAGTGAGGGGCTATGATTGTAAGAACAGCCCAGCGTCCTGCATCCCGTCCTGGAAGCCCAGAAAGCCCGGGTACCGATTCTCACGCGATGCTCTGGGGCTGGCCTGCCCCACACAGCTCAGCCAGGCGGGCAAAGCCAAACGCCAGCAACCCGAGTTCCTCTGCTATTACAGTGTATGATGTTGGTGGCTCCGGTGATGCTGGGATTTTAGAAACTTGGCTACCAAGAACTGGAGCTTGTACGCCAAGGACTGAGAAGCAGTTTCCAGATCTGGGTATCTACAGCTTTGCGCAGCCAGTACACTCTGAAAAAAAAACCCTTCTAGGCTGGTACTTTCTTAGATATTAGTGACTCCTCTTTAAAAAAAAAAAAAAATATTTTGCTGGGCCAATATCAGTAAAGGGGACTGATCTACAGGAGCTTAGAGCTTACGAGGACATCATTCTCTCTTAAGTGGCACGCTACTAATGTTTTGGCTTACTTGACAAAAGTTACTGGAGCCCTGAGCCACACACAGAAGGCAGCTGCTGGGTAAGAAGGAGAAATAAAAACAGGGGAAACCCGACACACTTTAATAAAGCCTTTGCACCAAACCTTTGCTCTTCCCAAAGTTCAGCCACCTTCAAGGATGAAGTAAAAAGTTTGGGGTTTTTTTGTCCTGAAACTCGTATAAGGCAGTGACATTTTGAGAATGGGGTACAGATCCCGAGAAAACCAGGTAAAAAGAGTGAATTGAGGAGTAAGGAATCTAAATAAAAATGCTGAGAAAAATAATGGTCACGGGTAGATAGGTACTGTAATAAAGGGGGGGGGGGGAAATAGGAAATATTTCATGAGTATCAGAATTTTCTATAGCTATGAATAAATGGGCTGAAGAAGAAGGAAGGAAGAAAGATTGATTTTATACCTTAGAGAGGTTGACCTTTGAGGAAGGTTTTATTAAAATCCAATATGATTTTTTCCTCGAGTTCACCTTTGCGCTGGGATTCTGCCAGTTTAATGTCAGTTAGTTCCACAGTATCTGCTAATAGATAAAATTATGAGGTTAGGACAGTCCTAGCTGATAGCCATGTAAATTCTTAGTTAATCAGCTTCAAATGCTTTACTATGCTCATTCCAAACAATGATTCATAAACAGTTTTAAAGAGACAGAAAACTGCCTTTTAAACTGTAAGGACTGCTCACCTTAATTATTTTACGGGGGTCAAAAATAAACGCTGAAGATGAAGGTCTGATCTTTTGCCCTTTCAATTTATGATAGATGAAGGTAGCCTGAAGTTTCATTAAGAATTTACTTAAGAATTTTGTGTACTTAGCATTTTCCAGGAAGATGAGTAAATCTTTTTCCTGAGAGGGGAAGTCCGGGAAAACTGTTCAGTTTTTTTCCTGAGAGATACTGAATGTGAAAAAAGAGATACTAAATGGGAAAAAAACAAGTATGAAGAAATAACTTTCATTCAGTCTGCTTAAACTGAAAGAACAAGCAATGGGGGGGCAACTGTTCACCGAAAATGCCTGATAAACACTGGAGTTCTGCTAATTTTTTGACATTCTGATCGTCTTCAGTTAGGGTAAAAGATGATGTGAGAATTACCAGGGGGCTCCCTTTGAAATAAATGGAAACTCAGTTTTATTTAGACAAAGATCCAGCCAATACTACTTTTTCTTGCTAGCCATAGTGTCCTCTAAGCCAATGCTCCAAATTTGCACCCTTTGGCTCTGCCAGCAATGTTTTTTTGTTACTTGGTAAGGATCAGATGAACCCCTTACTGTTCTCTAGTCTTTCAAGAAAAAGAGGTAGACACGTCTTGGATGAGGAGGAAGGATGTTTCCCACATTGTCAATTTATCATAAAGAAGCAATTTGAAGATGCCTCAATTTTTGCAATAAAATCTGGAACAAAATATAATTTGAACACCCCTAGAAGATCTCACCTGGGTCTTGACTAAGAATTTAAAGCAACCGAGAACAATACAGCTCAGTATGAGACCATCCATATTTTAAGCTTTCAGGTGATAAGCAATCTGTTTTTCTGGAGCATAACTGGGTTTCTTGTGCCTCTCTGCAATACCGTTCCTATCAGTAACAGTGTTTTTGCAGAGCCCAGTACTTGCTCAGGACTTTGAGAGTTTAGTTAGTGGCTGCTACACGACATGCAGAATTTCACTTTTAGGAAAGCCAGAGGTTACCGTTACTGATACTGGGTCTGCGAGCATTAATTTGAGAAGTGCTGAGTTATCCTGGTGCGCTGTCAAGCTGTAACAATGTGAATGATGGTGACTTCAAAGTAAAATGAGTTCAAATGTCAGTGTCTTTATGAATACAGTCTGAAAATCATTCTCAGGAGAGGAAGATAGTTGAAAACTATCTTCATATTAATAAAAGACTGAGGGTGCTTCTTTTCAGATGAACAGAAACCTGGTGACTCTGTATTTGTGCAGACACGAAGAGCTAGTTGAGTGGAAAGATGCCAGCTCATGACAGCTGAAGGTTTGACCCTGAATCTTTAAGGGTATTATCCACGGGGAAAAAAAGCCAATGGAAATTTCTCTTTGAGTTTGCTGCGCTCCAGATCTGGCCCTTATTCAACTCTTAAAGTCCATCGAGTCATGGCGACAGGAATAATGGAGGGGAATGAAGATTCAAGCTGTGTGTTTGCTCCTGAGGCATACAAAGTGGATTTTAACACAGTTTGTGCATCCTGTTTTTAACGCAGTTCGTGTATCCTGTTCATGTGAGGGGTAGTTCATGGAAGACTGAATCTGTCATTGTCATTGAAACCATCATTCAGTTTAAATCCTTGATTCAAAGCATGGTAAATCACTCATTTCCTCTCCGACTTCTAATTCCTAAAGGTATAATTGCTCCAAAATAATATAATACGCGCCTTAAAAGATTAAGCAAAAGGTCAGATTAGCATAACGTCTTTCCCGAACTGGTGGCAAAATGCTATGTAAACCTGGAGCCACACCTTGAAATCTCCCAGGACGGTGCTCCTGGGACGTGCCAATAAAGCAGCGTCAGGGAGAGAACACAGATTCTTCTGTTTCACAGGTCTTTACCATGTGATGGACAGACTGAGCAATCCTCACGAACCTACATATATATAACCCACTTCATTATAACAGAATGTTTTCTCTTGAATACACAAACCAGTAGGAGCTATTATCTCATACGCTGTTATTAATGTGCAAGACTTCAGACAGTATCTGCACACAGCGGTGGATCTGTCTAGTCTCAAGAGTACCTGTAACTAACAACTTCAGAAGAAGGGATAAAACAGCCATGTTGCACAATTACATTGGGTTTGGCAACGGGAAGAAGAGATTTCTTCTTGATCCCACATGATGATTATCTTATATGCTGGAAAATGAGCACTCAGAGTGACATACTTTTTATTGTAGCTAATGTAACTCAGATTTGTAAAGAAGGTGATTCTGCTATATGACCATATTATCTAAATTGCTTTGTCGCCAACGCATAGAAAACTGAATATAAAATTGCCTGAGCATAATTGAGTGCTGACTCACCCTCGATTAGGGTAAATGGTGCAGCATTCCAGGGCGTCTTGGAGCTTTCTACAGTCTCACAATCCTATGTGAAATCTTCTGATTGATTTTTCTCCCCTCCAAGCAAACTTACGTTTCGTGCTCCTATTTGAAGCTAGATGCTACAAATCCAGCGGCTGTCACAAGACATCTTCCCCCTGCTTCGTTATCTTGATCAATTTTCTGCTGAAACTCTCATCTTTCATCCTGGCTGGTGCAGTTGCCTCCCTTGTGATTATTCCAGCTCCCGGCTCTCCATATTCATTGCCACTCTCCAAGCTCCAACTCTAACTCTCTAGTTTCTAAGGCTACATAGCTGTGAATGTTTTCTCACAAAATCCTTTTCCATAAATTCTCACAATTTCATTCCAGTCAAATCTGAGGCTGCATCACTTTACATACATGACACTGCTCGTAGCAGACTTTTCATAAAAGCACCTGCAAATACGAGCAAGAAAACACAGCCCCTACTACTTTGAATGGAAATCTTTTTTTTCTTGAGAATGGCCTCATGTCACAAGACTCCATTTGGAGGTGTAACTGTACAACTATCCTTAAAAACAGAACAATTTTCAGTTATTGAAATGTAAGTGGAAGAAGGGCAATTTTCAGAAGCAATGCCAGAGACCCGAGGTGAACTGAGCCATGGATACTGGGCAGAGAGCTCAAATTTAGCTGACTGTGGCACTAAGACAAACCAACACTTGTGCCTTTGGGTAATCTCTGTTCCGACTCTGTCACTCAGGTAGTGAAAAGAAGGAGTGGAAGAAGGGCCGTGACCTAAATAATTGGGAGAAGAGCAATCATTAACCAGCAATCCCACCCACAAGGATTTGCAGAAGACGCCAGCCCGGAGCTGGAGGATCTGGGAGTGAAACCAGTCATGGAAGTGGTAGAACTTGGTTTAGTTTCCAGCTAGCTGTGAGCATCTCCTTTCTTGCTGACTGAAGCATTGCATGTAGTAGTTGTTGAAAATCAGGTAGGGAAGAAGCTGAGATTTGTTTCCTTTATATGTGGGACTGGTTTCATATCAGGTAATAACTCAGAAATGCAGAGTGACTTCGGCGTGCACCTCAGGCTTGGGTTCTCCAGAAGCACTCGTCGCTGCACAGCCCAACCTTGTTCCTTACGAGGAATTTTAACTTTTATTGTCTGGTAATAAATCATACCTGCCTTGCCCCAAAGAGGATAAATCTCATTTAGCTCCAACTACAGAGAGATAGCGATGCAATTGTTCCTTCACACCGGGAGACTGGGCGTCTGTTACCTAGAAGTCCTCTTCCAAGTTGGGTCAACTTTTCTCCAAGTACTTCCCTCCGCAGAGTGAAGAGAAACTCAGTTGGAATGTGTTTCCAGAGACAAATGAACCCTCAGGATAAAAGAATAAAATTGATTGTAAAAAATCACCATAAATGTGGTATTTGATCTCTTCTGGTTGATCTGCACAAGCACTGTACCTTCACAAAACACAGGCACATTTAAAAGGCACAATGAAAAAAAAAGAGGAATCTCCAATAGTGAAGAAAGCAACAGATTCTGAGAGAAAAAAAGACTGTACCCTTCAAAGGTAGCAGTGAAATACATGAGAATGCCCATGGCTTCCCCAGCGGGGTGAGGCTTGGTTGGTACTCCCAGCCCCGGCTGCATTTCACAGCGCTCTCTCGCTTGTGTGACAAGTGTGTTTTCAAAGGGGGAAGAAAACAGATGTTCAAGCTCAATATTCCAATCCAGATCGCTCTTGCTAAAAGTTTGACACCAGCCTGTCCAAGTGACACCCAAACGGGGACAGCGGAAGTATTAATGTCCCTGATTCAGCTGAATGAGGGAAGTGCCTGGATGACAAGGAAGAACATCACCGGGAAGACTCGAGGGAGGCACCGGGGGATTTGCAGCGCAGAGTGATGTATGCCGACGTCTGCATGGCAGCAGCCGTGATAGCGACTCCCGAATTTCAACTTTTCATCCGCAGAGACTGCTGGGTCGCTCGGCTGCAGTTTACCATGAGGCTGGTGGGAGGAGCGTGGGCAGAGCGGGGCAGGCAGGGCACCCTCGGCTGAAAGCCTGAGCTAATTCTGCGCTGAAGATAAGCCCTCGGAGAGAAATTCTTCAAAGGGATGTGACCAGGCAGACCGTCACCACGGGGGTCTCGGAGCAGGCAATCAGGCCCCCCTTTAATAAATACAAGAAGATACAAGATGGTCAAGGAAGAGTATGCTACTTAAACGTGCTGGAAAAACAAGGCAGAAACGGCTCTCATTCCAGACCCGCAAGGCAATGGATGTTTTTGAAGATGCAGTAGCGCCCGTGTAATGAAATGGGAGCAACTGTGCTGGTCCTGCCCCGAGGCTTGTGCTCTAAACTATAACTAATGAGTGTAAAGGCACTGACAAAAAAAAAGCTTCCACAGAATCCCTTTTCTAAGGCCTTTGATTTTACTGGAACATGCACAGCAGTAAAATTCACATAGCCAACGGGAAAGCCACGTCCTGGCCCGACCCTGCCGCAGAAAACAGCAAAACAAAGGGGCAGGGATTTGGGGTCACGTTTGGGGAGGATCCATGATTCAGCATGGCAGTTTACTAAATCTCCTCTAATTTGTCATGTAATGAGGGAGCGGGGCAAATACCTGCAGCTCCAGGCTGCTGCTTCATCGCGAAAAGGTACGGCCCAGACGGTGACGAGCGTCTAAAGAATAAATGACTCTCAATTAGGACAGTAGGTCAGAAAGAGCAAGATGATTCATATCCAGGACATACTCCAACCATCCACAATAACACTCAGCAATTCTATAGAGCTTTACGTCTTCAAAGCGCCTGCAAACACCCTGTCCTTTCAGTGGTGCCGGCAGGTGACAGGCAGCGGGGCTTGAAACGTGCGCCCAAGACCTGCTAATTCTTGGAGTAATGGAGCTGAGCTGGGAGGAAACGGCTGCCCCGTCTCTCCAGCAATAGGAAGGAATGAGGCAGCTCTGTCCTGGTCACAGCATGCCACCGTTGGTCTAGAAATGAGGGGACATGGAGATTCACACCCCAAAATTAATAAAGGAGGTACCCAGAATTAATAGCCTCTTTTAGAGAACTGGCCGTATGCAATTTTCCCAGGAGTAAGCAACAGGTCGTGACAGATGGGGTTTAGGAGTGCTTGGCTCCTAGGTAGCACCCTGACAATGCCTCTGCTCAGCTGTGCAAATCGTATTTTACTTGCTTGACTGTGAGTTGCTGGGCAGTGGGATGTAATTTTCCATGCTTGCAGTTGGCGCCGGGTTTTACCTTGACTTGCATTTGACAGCGCGAGCTCTGTCAACACCGTTTCACCTCTTAGAAAATAATAATTAAGAAGCCTGGATGATAGGTTTGTATTAGTAGCCAGGAGTTCAATGGCCAGCCCTAACCTAGTCACCGCAGTTTTCTACTCTGCAACAAAACGCCTTTTCCAGATTTACCTGCAGAGTGGGGCATCAGAAAAGCGCAGGGATGCCAGACAGACACTCGGTTGACTTTGATCTCTGTGAAGACAAATCTTTTAAAGTTTAGATCAAGGAATCTTTTAATGAAACAAAGAAATCGTGCTGCTAGTATCAGTTCCAGATATAAATAAATCAGCTGGAAGTAAACAGGAGCAAGGCAAACGTAAAGGAGACGGCCACGCTCTGCAATGTCAGTGCAAAGTGACTGTCTGATGGATGATAATATGGGTGGCTCGGAAAAAAAAGTCAGAGTTTAAGAGTCTTGCTGCCAGCCATCTGGCAAATCTTCCAAAATATATTGCAGTAAAACTTCACTGAATTGCTGCCTTTTTTGCATCGCCTGCTATCAAGACAGTCTATTTACTTTTTAAGTGTAGTGAGGATTTTGAAATCTCTACTAAGACTCTCTCCTTAGGGACTCGTTATAGCCCTCCCCATAGCCAATTCATTGTTCCTTCCCTCCACCCGCCTGCCGTATATGCATAATCTTCCCAAAGTAAAGATGCTCTTATACATTTAGGGGGTCACTAAAACACTGAGCACATCTAAGTGCTCAGGCTGCCGCAGCCGCGCTGTCTGTTTACGGTTCCCTCGTGCTGCCAGGGAGGCAGAAGCTCACAGCAGCGGGATTTATAGCACATCCCTCCTCTTGCTCCAGAAGCATCACTGCCTCTTGCTTGGAACCGAAGGGCAACATTTCATACTTCTGAACAGTACAGAGCTTATTTTCATAACTGAGTAATTTGGACTCTGTACCCCAGAAGGCAATAGTAAATATTACCACGAGCCGTTTCCTAATAATCTGTAGCAACACAGAAGCATAAAAATTTATGGCCGCTTAAAAAAACAATAAATGCTTTTCCAGTCCATGAAAATTAAAAATCTCTTTACAGAATGGGCTGCCCTGCTGAACGTTAATGATTTTTTTTTTTGTCCTTTTCATCAGCTCCTCCCACCTGGTCCATAATCAGCTGTAGTCGAGTCCACGACCCTCCTGAATTGCGATGAAGCATAATGGCTTGTGGCCATAGTACTGAGAGTACCGGAACGCAGATAACCCTCCGACACGCCGTCTGAGAGGCAGCTGGAGATCCTATCTGGTGTCCAGACACTCCTGGGTTGTAACATGGACTCAGTAAAAGCTATTTTCAGCTTAAACGATCTTTGATACTGAAACTAGAGTTAACCTGGGTGGTGAGTGGAGGAGATCATCTGCTCTGAGGAATAAACCAAGGGAGAAAGGGGAGGGAGGAAAAAAGGAAGATAACAAAGGAGAGGGACTCTTTAGGGGGGGGGGAATTCAATTGAAAACGTGCACTGGTGGAAAAAGGAGCACAGAAAAACGTTTGTCATTGCATCTCCCTGTCACTACAGATCAGGTCCCTGTCCCCCCTCAACCGCCAGCCATGTTCATCGTTTGTAATTCTCAGCCTTCTTAGATAGATGGGGCTAAGCAACAAAAGCTGTCTCTTTGCAGCCTTCAAGCTTGGCTCACCTTTGTTACAGCTCCTTTTAGTCATTTTTGGTCAAATTGGTTTGGTTGTTTAATATGGGCTTGACTTTAATTTCACCGTGTACAGCAGTAACTTGTTAAGAAGCTGCTCCAGGAGATCTTTATAGGACAGTGGAAGGCAGGGAAAGGAAATAATTACAGCATTTCCACCTACGGTAGTCTGCTTCAGGGCAGGTATAAATAGATCCATAAGTGTTTGTTCACTTAAAAGCGAGTTCAGCCTAACTGCTTTTTCAATTGCCAGGAGCAGAATTGATGGCTTGTTTTTTTTCTTAAAAATGAGGGCAAAGATCACCTACTAAATATCACCCTCCTTTCCTCCAGCCCGCAAGTAGCGTTTAAAAAGTTGCAGAATTTTTACCAAATCCAGATGTTGGCTCTATAAAAGTATGGGCAATTTTTCAAAGCCATTATATTTGTTTGGGAAAGGAGGGATAATTAGATCAGAAAACTCAATTCAGCTTCAGAAGTGAAAAAATTAATGAAAAAAAAATAGTAATTCACATTCCGTTCACTTGGTGCATCCAAAAAGCTCTGGACTGATTCATACAAACAGTACCTCCCTTTGGAGTCCCACCACAAGTTTTGAGAAAGCGCTTGCTAAAGTGCCTGAAAACACCCCGTTTCTTGTCCGTAGGCAGCTGAAGGGCAGAGCGGGCACAACGCAACGCCCAGCTGGGATGGGACTGGGGTCCCAGCAGGTCAGGGAGGGGATTGATCTGTGAGCGGGGCAGCGGGACCCTTCCTTCCAGCTCCAGCATCCCAGAAATAACCTACCTGACTCAAAGAAGGTTGGGAAGCCTCTCCTGGGGCCCAGCGCACCTTGGTGCGGGAGGAAGAGGAGCCCAACCTGGGTGGCCCACCCAGGGTCCCCTGGAGCAGTACTCCCACAGCTCCATCTACCGTCCCGCGGCTCCGGAGCCCAAAACCCTGCCAACATCCACCTTTCCCCGCACGAAATTGTTTAAATAAACTTCCCCACCGTGGGCTCGCAGAAATGCAATAAACATCATTTATATAGTCTCCTCGGTAGCTCTGCTCAGGGGCCGGTTCTAACGGCGTTCCGAGGGCTTTCTGGGCAAACGTGCTGTTCTCTGCCTCCGGCCTCGCGTCTTAGAGCCTCACCTCGGTGCACGGTAATAGCCCGTAAGCGCACCGAGCACGTACTCTGCCGCTGCCTATTGTTCAAGCTACAGGTACTATATTTAACCGAACAATAGCTAATAAACAAAAGACATTTTAAGCGGTTTGTGGTGTCTGCTGAGCACCAGCTGCCCTTTTTGTGTTGTACTGCGTCTTCAGTCCTGATGCTCAGGTCTCCTGGGTCCCATTCAGCTGCAAAAGCCCAAAGCTACAGTGAGAGGAACAAACTAATCTGATAGGGAAATAAAACAATTGATGGCTCATAAAAGCAAAAGGGACAGATATTTGAAAAGGAAAAAAGCAGAACAGATTCAAATCTAATTGTAAGTCCTACCACAAGAGTGCTGTAGAAGCAGTGAGTTCCTCCACGTTCCTTCTCTCGTGCCCCAAAGCCAACCAGCTTCACAGGTGCCCAGGCTCAAACCTGTGATTCCAGGTAGCATTAATAAGGTTTAGATCTGAATTAAACCACTCACGTTGCCTGGGGATGTGGTTCAGACCTCCGGTCTCATGGCGTGTGGCAGCCTCGGCTGCTCCAGGCTGTGCTGAAGCACCTGGAGGTGCACATTTGTGGGTCCCAGCCCAAAGCACCGGGACAGGAGCTGTGGGCCACCAAAGGAGGTGAGGTCTGCTGGGGCCTGCAGACAGCCTGAGGGAGGGAAGAGCTGCTCCCAGGTTTCCCATGGGGAGCTGACTCCAAAATCAACTGTTTTGAAGGCCACAGCGGCGCAAATCCCTGGACAGCCCCGGGATCTGCGCATGGCTCTAGGAGAGGACAGCAGGCTGAGCCCACTCACCCAAACCCCTGCCTTCCCCCTGGAAGCGGGTAGAGTCAGCTGCGGCTCTTCAGGAGAAAGAGGACCCTGGGACCTGCTCGGACACCCCTGTGATGGAGGGGGGTGTGTGTCATTTCTGGGGGTGGCAGGGACCCCCTCCGTGTCCCAGCTGGCTCGGCTGCAGGGCTGGGGGCTGTCACCTCCCGGGTCCGGGCTTGGGGCTGTCACCTTCCGGGTCCCTCCTCCCTCCCCAGGGCGGCGGAACGAGGCCGGCAGAAATCTGAAGTAGAGAGATTTACTTTACTCAAAAGATTCCTATTCAAAGCTACAGCTATTGACAGATTTTTTTCTATTCCTGCGCTCGGTGGGAGGAAGCCGATAGTATTTATTAAGCTGATCTCCGGCACCGAAGCTCGATCCTGGCTCCAGATTCGCAGGCAATCACCAGAGCCTGTTGTGCCTGCGTGGATATACTAATCCCGGCTCTGCTTTCTGAATGCATAAAGCGATGTATAGGACCATTCATCTATGATAGAGTCTTCTAGATGGCTGCAGAGGGCAAGACAGTATTTTTTAAATATGGAGAACTGTATGGCAAGCTATTTTAGTACCTCAGGATCATTAACATTTTTGAATGTCTGAGAAGCTGCTAACATTTATAAGACTTTACAACCAAGATCCATTCTCCCAAATGGAGAAAGAGCTCATATTTTTCACATACACTTTAGATATTGATAATTTTCTCATTTTCTGATATGACAGGGCTTGGGGATTTTTTTTCCCCCGCTGAGACAAGATGACTGACAGAAGGAGATGAGAATTTCTCATAAAGAGAGGCAATGCCTTTTTACACAGCTGAGGCGGGAAGAAAGCAATAATTGTCCTCATACGCAGGCACGGTTCTCCAGAACGGCTGATGATTTATTTCGAGAGACACTGCTGACAAAAATGCCAGGCGTGTCTGCCCAAGCCAAGGTGCGAGCCCAGATCGGTTTGACCAAACCCTCGTCCCTCTGCCGCGCTGCCCGTCGGTGGCGAAAGCGCCGCAGCCGGTCTGGGGCGAGTGCGGTGCCGGTCTGGGAGACCCCATCCCCGATGGATGTGGATCAGCGGAGCTTCTCCGAATGACACCTCTGCCACGGCGGGTCCGACTCACTGTCACAGAGGTGGCACTCGGCACACGCTTAGTTCAGTTTTAGGGTCATTCTCAACAGAGGCTGGGGTGCTCGGGGGCCCTGGGGAGCCTCGGGCAGAAGTTAGAGCTGCCGCTGCTGAACCCCTTTGGCCTCTGCTTTAGAAAAAAACCCCAAACAAACCAAAATAATGGAGAAGCTGTCTCCAACTCTTGGGCCAGCGCAGGGCCTGGGAGCAGCCCTGTGCCCGCCACCGGGGTGCCTGTCCTGGAGGGTCACCACCGCTCCTGTGCCCCTACAGCGGCCGAGCGGCTTTGCCTTCTGCACGGCTCCTCCATAACCTCGGGCTTTTCCCAGCGCTCGGCCGGGCCTTGCAGCGGCTGTAGCTGCTTCGCTGGCGCACACGAGCCAAAATTCGCCCCCCTCTACCTGCTTCCCTCCAGCCTCCTCTTCCAGCTGTTCTTTGTCTCCTCTCACTATCTGCATCTCATGTTCTCCTCTGCTGTTCCTAATAGCTTTTATCTATGCCAAGTCCCATCCTACTCATCTCTCATTAAACCCCAGACCTTTCGCAGAGCTTTTCTGCATTGATCTCCCAGCCAGCTTTTGTCTCTTTGACATCTAGGTTCTCTTCGTTTGTACTTTTCTCTCTGGATCTGGGAATAATTCTGCTTCTATTGATGTTACCGGATCCAGGCCCTTATATTTTATTAAACCCCTCGGGGTAAGGATCACGGCTTTCAAGGGATAGATGCGTATCTTCTGCTTTGCAGATCCAATGGTGGTATGACTGCTCCCTGCACCAGCGACACCCAGGGTGTCACGAAAGCCTCAGGAGGCCGATGGGTATCACAAACAGTAGGAATATTATCCCGTGCTAGATACTGGCCCGCGAGAGACGTCATCCCTAGCAGATACCAGCTCCAAAGAGACATTTTCCACCGCAGCCCTGCCCAGGAATAGATCCTGACTTCATCTCAAAGAGGAGCAGGAGGTGGTTGTACTGGGTTGTGCCACTCGCTGGAGGACGGCTCGGCCCCGGCGGGGCAGGGGTGGCCTCTGCTCTACCCATGGTCTATCTGCCTTCTCCTGCTCATGTTCTCATGGCGTGGTTTGCTCTCCTGCGGCCTCAGACCAGCATCTCGATAGAAAGCTGCAGATATGAGCAGCCCCTGCCGGCAGCGAGCGCTCCCGGGAGCACGAGGGGTCCAGGAACGCGCGCTCTAAGCAGATCTCTTATTTGGAAAACTAGATGGTATTGACTATTTATAAACCTAAGCTTAGAGCAAGGCAAGGCCAGCTGGAAAATATGCCCCCGTGGGTGAGTGAAGGTGCTTATAAGTTAGGAGCAGAGCATTGGAGGTTTTCAGCCCCGAATTACAGGGCAGCAGTGAGCAAGCGGCTTTGCTTTTTCTTTTTCCCCTCCTACGGATTTAGTTTGGAAGCATTTCAGAGGGCACTTTCTCCTGTCATATGGTGATAAAACCCCGGGCTCAATAACTGAGATCTGCTGTCTGGCATCAGAGCAATACAAATAACAATAAAAGAAACAAAATAGTGGTGAGTCAGGCTGGTTTCGACTTGGAAAAACATCAGTTAGCCTTATTACTCACCAGCTCTGTCGTCTCCTCTGGGGGACTCTGCCGGCCACCAGCGAGTCTGCAATCCAGGAGAGGCTGTATTTAGCTCAGGCCCTCCTAGAAACGGTTTTCCCTGGGGTTTTGGTGGGTCAGCGGTTGCATTCCCACGTCATCGGGACCGTGGGCGCGAGCAGCCTTTGTGCAGAGCAAGAAGCGTTTTGCAGCTGAGCCCCGTGGGACCACGGGGCCGTAGACCCAACGTGGCACGGAGGGGCCACAGCCCAAGGCGGGGTGGACAATCCTTGAGGCCCGTGTCTTCATCCAGGTGGAAAAAGCAGGGGAAGGAGCCTGGAGGGGGACCAGCCCCCTCCTCAAATGCTGTCTGTGGTCACCCACGGGCTCCCGAGTGATGTGCAAGCCGCAGCTCTGTCGTGCCCCGCAGAGCATCGTCACAACAGCCCAACACGTCCGAAACACACGCAAGGGGGCAAGTCCAGCTGGAAGCTGATTTTCGCTATTGAGATTTGCATTTATTAGTTTCTAGCCCATGCGCTTTCTTTTGGCACCATTTTTCTCTGCGAGTGAAAAATTTAGCCTGAATCACAGCGTGTTATTTCCACTTGTCAAGATAAAGGTTAATGAAATACCAGTAACTGCATCACAAATCTAGCTCTGTATCTAGCCGAGATTTTGTACGGCATGTTATACTGCGCAGCCTATGCCTAGAAAAGGCTGTGATTAAAAAAACCAAAACTGTCAGAGGTCAAGAAATTCACAGTTAGAGCAGCTGAGCCTCTGCCCTTCACTCCTCACCTCTCGCCTGCAGGACGAGGAAAAAGCCCTCCCGCAATTGGCACAAATGAGTGTGGGCTGAGATTTAATCCAGCACACGAGATCCTGCAGGACTGCGGTATTTAAACAGCATTTTCCTTTGCAGAAGTTCTCTGCCCCTGGATAATGGTTACTTGGATATTTATACGCTATGTAAATAATATATACATTACATATATCATAGTTCTCAAGTTGGGAGGGACTCATAAGGATCATCGAGCCCTGTAAATATGTATATAGGATTTAGAAGCAACATAATGCTGTATGTGACGTATAGCTGTCTTCACAGAGATTTGCTCCGGAGGTGCAAAGAGAATTTTACATACTTGCTGCGCGGAGTTTCTCGTGCCCTGAGCGTGAAGCCGGGGCTGGCGGAAGGGCGCAGGGTGAGCTGCTCCGTGCCCGGGGACTCGGGAGTCGCCACGAATTGCAGAGTGAGGGACTCCCCTTCCAGATCCGCAGGCCTGAGGTCAGAGCCCAAATTAAATACTTGGGAATAGAGAAGATGCACCCGTTGGGCAGCAGTTGGAGCACGTGAGCTTGCAGGAAGGAAGGGAGGAGCTGCTTTGTTTTCTTCCTAAGGAAGGCCGGCGAGGGATGGGATGAGTGTCAGAAGCTGCCGTTTGGGATGAGTCAGGAGATTGGCATGGGGCGGTTTGCAGTAATACCGGCTTGGACACGCGCCAAAGAGGATTTCCAAAATTCACAGCCAGTTATTTCTTGTCATAGGGTTGAAAAAATCCTATAGCCTGTTCTGCCACTTCAAGGCACGCAATCAAAAGCTCGGGGAGATTATTCTGAGGTTTGTTTGTTCTCTAAATATGTTTTTAAAATCTTTAATACAGATGACTAAGTTTTTAAAAAAAAAACAACAAACAGCAACCCAAAAACTTCCAACAGAGCAAACCCTCTCACAGAGAATCTTTTCCCTCCTCCGAGGTGGATAAAAGAGCATTGTTGTGAAATCCCAGTGCAGATTTTATTATGGGCTGAATCAAAATGCTTTGGAGTTTTTGGAATTCAGATCTGAAGTTCATCGTTTCAGCCCATATGCTCCATATAAAAGTAAGATAAAGAAAGGGAGTACTTTTGCTTCCTTTTGATATGCAAAGATTTAGATGAAATACTTACTTTCCAATTTGCTTTTTCAGTAGAAATTCACTAGAGATCCTGTTGAACATGAAATACCCTGAGAAGCCTGAGGAGCTCCTCAAATGATGGATGAATCAAGAGCCAAAAGAATATGTACAAAGCATCTGAAGAAAGAGATCCTTAATCACTCTGTGAAGCCTGTTGATTTGTTGCCACCTACTTAACTTAAAGCTGGTGTTGTCATATATCTAACTTCAAAATTTAACAAACTATTTGGAGAAAGGAAATCTCTGTTAAAAAAAATCAGTCCTGTCCCTTCAGCTGAAGTGTGAACAGTAACACGCTTCATCGGGTATTCTCAGCAAGTCCCTCGTTAAAACAGGAGCATCAGATGAGATCTGATTTTCCTAATATTTGCAGACTACAATGCAAGAAGGAAAATATTTAAGATTTGATATATTCCTGAAGAATAGTTAAAAACTTGGTGCAAGCTCCCCCCCAGGTTATTTGCTAGACCTTTCATTTACAAGTATTTGAATGTTGAAATTGGATATCAATACCATTTTTATTTCTTTAAAAAGCTTTTGCCCACTAGATGGCTGTAATTGTTATGGCCATGCTTAATTTTTGGTATCAAATTCCCATCTTTGACAAAGTCTGCTCTTCCTTTTTGTTACTCTGTATTATACCATGTCGGCCTCCAGCGCAGCATTTGCGGCGATGGGCTCCTGACTTTGCAAATTTCAGCTGTTTATAGAAAATTTAGGCTTTCAAAATGGCTACTGCAATGGGTTTGGATCACGTCTGAGGAACAGAAAGCCGCCACCGTTTCGAAGGATAAAGTGGGAATTATTTTCTCATTATTGAAAGAAACACTTTGTATTTCTGCTGACACAAAGACTGATCAAAGACGAAGAGCCCTTGGGAAAGGCTTTTCCGATAGCACGCCATTTAACGCAAGCAGCTTGCGATTACTGTTGTATCGCAAAAAACGTTGCAAATCTGATGGCCGAGAGCCCAGAAGGCAGGATTGAGCGTCTCCCGCGTCCTAGATTCGGCAGAGGAGCTGATGTGAAAAAGACGGGGGGTCTGCTGGAAGGAAGGCTCCGTCGCCGTATGGCAGAGAGTGCGATTTCCCTGCTGTTTGCGCAGGCTCGAGGCCAGGAGAAGGAGCGGGGCTGCGCCGCGGAGTCGCACGGTGTTCGCTGGCTGCGGTTCCCCGTGGCTGCAGTTTTCCAGAAGCTCCGCGTAAAGGGAATGGCCACGTAGGCTCAGGTGCAGAGAAAGACTCCCCCGACTCAGCCGGGGAGCGGTACACTAATGCTTCGTCTAAACAGAGACGCCTGAACAGAAACATCCGTAACGCGTTTGACAGCTCCCGACTACAAGACACATGGAAAGGGAACTGGCCCTCTTCTCACTTTTTAAGTCCCGTAACGGGAATTATTTTTATTCATAGAATCATAGAATGGTTTAGGTTGGAAAGGACCTTGAAGATCATCGAGTTCCAACCCCCCTGCTATAGGCAGGGACACCTCCCACTAGACCAGGTTGCCCAAGGCCACGTCCAGCCTGGCCTTGAACACCTCCAGGGATGGGGCCTCAACAACCTCTCTGGGCAACCTGTTCCAGTGCCTCACCACCCTCACAGTGAAAAACTTCTTCCTAATGTTCAGTCTAAACCTGCCCTCTTCCAGTTTGAAGCCATTCCCCCTCGTGCTATCACTACATGCCCTAGTAAAAAGTCCTTCCCCAGCTCTCCTGTAGCCCCTTTAGGTACTGGAAGGCCACAATGAGATCTCCCCGGAGCCTTCTCTTCTCCAGGCTGAACAGCCCCAACTCTTTCAGCCTCTCCTCATAGGAGAGGTGCTCCAGCCCTCGGATCATCCTCATGGCCCTCCTCTGGACACGCTCCAGCAGGTCCATGTCCTTCTTATGTTGGGGACTCCAGAGCTGGACGCAGTACTCCAGGTGGGGTCTCACGAGAGTGGAGTAGAAGGGCAGAATCACCTCCCTTGACCTGCTGGCCACACTTCTTTTGATGCAGCCCAGGATGCGGTTGGCCTTCTGGGCTGCGATCGCACATTGCCGGCTCATGTTGAGCTTCTCGTATATTCGTATATATTCAATGCTGAGTTTGCCCTGCGGGTTCAGTACGGCACCGAAGGGGGTGCTCGGGGGCCGTCCGGTTTCGTAAGACTTGAGTGCAACTTCTCAATTAAGCATCGTTTGCTCGACCAGGGCCTGGCAGGCAGCTTGGACGGAGCCTTTGCCGTGGTTAAAAGCACCGCACCGGTAACAAGCGCAGCCCCAGCACCGCGGCTCTGCGCGTCGTCTGGGAGAGAGAGCACCTCTGGCAAAGGAGGGGCTGTAATAAGATGTGGTTTAGAAGAAATTCGGGACCGCTGTAGCGCCAGTTTAATATCGGTCAAGTAGATAATTTCACTTATTGCTCGCTCTTGCAGAAATACCACGTCAAAGTGCTTGGAGGCTACAACTGCGGTCAAACCAGCGGGTCCCCCTGCTTTAACGGTATTTCTTCCTAATTCGGTCTAATTGAGCACTCTCTTTTCGTCTGGGTACAAACCGGTCCCTGCCAGAAGGAGAGTCTCGTGCACCGTGGGTGGGTCAGCCGGGCGCCGGGCACGCCTGAGCCCCTGCCCCTCTGGAGCCATCTACAACACAGCATAAAGTAGTTTTTATTCTGCAGCAAAACACTTTGAGACTAGCGGGTGAAAAGCGCCGGGTACTGCTCAGGAGGACTGAGATCTTTGTTACCTTCTCTTCCTGTTCCCATGGAAGTAATTCCTGCCATCATCCTTTGAAACAACCCGAATAAGTCCCTAAAACTCAGGACTCACTGAGATCCTCTGCCTTGCTGACTTTTCTGCCTTTCTGTGCCTACGGCGAATCTTGCTGAACAGGTTTAACCAAAATAATCTCCATGCAAACACTCTGCAAATAGATCAGTGCCATGTCCTGTATCCAACATCCGACCCGGGGCCCACAGAATAAATGGCTGCCTTTGCTACAAAATTATAAAGCAGGGCTTCATGTAGCATCACAACCACGTAGATTTGAAATAATTTAACTTTCAGCATAGAGTTTTCGGTATTCTGACAACCGCAGTATAAATAGCCACGTTTTCTGAGCGTTGCAAAGGCGGAGTGGTTGAGGGCAGCATCCTCCCAGGAGCAGTTTGCCTTTGGTCCCTGATTTCGGACCGTCTGGCGCAGACCCGGAGAGGCGCAGGGCACCTGAGGCTCCCCTTAAACTGCGCTGGAGTTGTGGGTGCTTTGTATTTTCTGGTAAACCCTCTGGAGAGATTTTAAGCTGTGCACACCAAAAACCAGAAGTACGCAAAACTGCAAGATANGAGTTGTGGGTGCTTTGTATTTTCTGGTAATCACTCTGGAAGTACGCAAAACTGCAAGGTGCTGTCAAGTAACAGCAGCCTGCAGAGGGGCTTGAACCAACCCATGGTTCAAGACCACAGCGCCTGCTCCTGCAGGCAGCAAAGCTCCCCCCGAGCCCCACGTTGTCCCGGGGGAGCGCACCCTCCCACCAGCTCGCCTTCCCAAAGCAAACCACGTACCGCGGGGATGTCCCGGGTAAATAGATTCACCACTGCAACATCAGCGCTGGGGAGAAATAGAGGAAGGGCTGTACCAGGCACTCCTCACCTCACCCAGCTCGCCACGGGAGGATGCTCGGGTACCGGGGAGGGGGGGGTGACACACGTAAGACCCTAAATGAGATGTGTCAGGCCGCACCAGAGAGTTGTCTGAACTGTGGGAGAGATATCCCGCTCGGAGGATGCCGTGAAGGCTGAGAGCGACGGGGTTGGGTCAGATGGCTGCTGGCTTGGTTCGGCTGAGGCACGTTAGGTCCCGGGTGCGGAGCCAAAGCCCCCGCAGCCGGCGGGAAGGCTCCTGCCGGCATCCCCCGGCGTCGGACGGGGCCTCGGGGTGGGTCCCACGCTTTCCGAGAAGGGACGTCCGTCACCTTCATTAATCTTATCTGGGGATTGCGCCGAAACAAAGCCCTTCGTGAGCCTGAACGAAAACACCGGGGAGCGCTCGGCGGCGAATTCTTTTGCACGCTCCCTTTTTGTTTTGTATGATTTCCAACATTTCTGGCAAAAACATTTCCTCTGACTGTTTTCCTTCTAGAAACAGCCTCTTCCAGACAGGGCTGCTCTGCCACTATTTAGCTGGGTAGACACGAGGCTATTTAAAACACGGAGCTGGAACATTAGCAAAACACTTGTCTCATTCCAAGACAAGCAGGGAGGGGAGGGTGCGCAGCGCGGGGTGCAACCTTGCTCGTCCCCGGGAGGTTTATGCCTGCGTCATGCCGATTTGTGCTGAATTTAAAGCTTCTGGGGATGCAGTCTGTGACAAAATCCGACAAGATTTTTCAGAAGCCGCTAGTTCACAGCCTTGGGTATTTATGGCTTTTTTGGCTGCCGGCTCTCGCGCGCTCTGCGGTCAGCGGTTTAATTATTTACCAGGCTATATACAGCACCGTGCAAGCAGCAACCATCAAATCCGACATTTCGATAACGTGAGGGTAATTGGGTTAGGGGTTTTTGCTGGTTTTTTTTGTCTCCCACCAGCTCAAACCCCCTGTTCTGCTGGGAGATGCAGAGTCATAGCTCTGCTGGGTTGGCTTCCCGCCACCTCGCTGCTCCTTTAAAACCCCATACCTCCCATTGAAGGAACTCGGTGTCCTGTTCGCCAGGAGGACGTCAATGTTTCTATGGAAACTCTTCCCAAAGATTCTCGCTCCGCGCTGCCGCCGCTGCGTATTGTATGACCGGCTTTGTACACTGCAATTCATTATCGAGGCTGTGACGAAAAGGGAGCAGCTTTCTGCCCGAAGGGAAAAAGCATTCAAAAAGAGAAAAACAAAAAAAAGAAACCCAACCTAAAAAAAACCCCCCACCTTAATATTAGTAAAATAAGCCACTAAAACCAAAGGTGCTAAAGCTGTTTGGTACTTGAGTTATGAATGGAATCTGCTCGCCTGTGCTTCTTGCAATGAAAAATACCCTTTCCCGAATAATTAGCTCAGCTGAAGAAGATTATGAATTCTACGTAAGGTCCTTTTTCTTCCGAGTAGCTAGGGGAAAATTTTCCTCCTCTCACCGTTACAATCGGGATGATGGATGAGTGTCACGTAGGTAACAAATGGGCCCGAACAGGAACCCTGTGCATGAACGGCTTTGAGCACAGGGGAGGCTCAGACCCAGGCTCAGATTTCGCATTTGAATTAACGTCTGCGAAGGGGGCGCAGAATTAATAGGCTGAAGGAAGATTCACATTAATTTCCCATTTTCTTCAATAGCAGGAAATCGCTGGGACCAGCGGAGAACGTGTTGACGGTGTTTACGTACACCTCCCTTACTAATTACGTGCAAAGGTGGCCACAGCGCTAACCCTGCTGCAAGCGGGCACCAGGCATCACATACGAGGAAGGCAAAAGGTCTGGATTTTCTTCCCACGTCTAGTGTAGATTTGCTGTTATTTTCTATTCAGAGGTCACCGTTAACTTTGAAAATCTGAAATTTGCCGGTGCAGGTCCAGAGGCGCCTGGGACCCGGTTTTCGGCAGGGCTGGGGAACCTCGGCTGCCGCTGGAAGCATCAGTGGCCTCTCAGGAACGCGGGTTGCCGGTGTCCCAGAGCACATACCCCAAACCTGAGGGACTCAGTGACACCTGCAGAAGGGCAACCCCTTAACCCAGCAGAAGTTTGAGATCTCCTGAAGAAAAACATTACGTTCATCTACTATGCTGGGAAACGGCACCGAGTGAAAACCCGAGTGAAAACCCGAGTAAAGACGAGGATGAGAGGAGACAAGTACTTTATTTTTAAACCTTATGAATTTCTGAGTAGTTCTGCTTTGTCGCTGCGCTAGGGAGGAAGGCAGGGTTGGGAAAATCGGAATTTCAAACTCTGCTCGCTCCCTGATACTGCGCTGAGGACTTGTATTACCTTTAATTGATGTTTCTGAGTGCATCCTCATTGATTTACTCCAGCCGTGCTCTTTATGCAGAGAACATTCTATTCTCAGAGTGTAATCTAGACCCATGCAAACAATATAGATGTTTCCTGATAACATAATTTAGAAAGAGGAGATGTAAT
Source organism: Anarhynchus alexandrinus (assembly GCA_008711295.1). Lineage (NCBI taxonomy): Eukaryota > Metazoa > Chordata > Aves > Charadriiformes > Charadriidae > Anarhynchus > Anarhynchus alexandrinus. The sequence continues at coordinate 1,180,654 of VUYV01000208.1, read as the reverse complement.
TACTGCCTATGCTGAATACACAGCATCTCTGTGCTTGCCAGTGCGCTGCGAACCCGTGACCCCTTTCGGAATCTGTACAGGGAGAAACTCCCAAATCCTCCAATGTGGTTCTCATTTTGCCGAGAGCCTTTTCCATCTTATCAAATACGCTGGTCCTCAGGCCTTTGATTTTTAGCTGCCTAACGATAGCTCATGCTGAAATTATTTAGAAGGATCTCAAAGGCTCTTCCAGATGAATTTCAGGGATCAGTCCTGCGGAAATGCGTCTATTCGTGGAAGAGGGGACAGGAGCAATGTGGGGATGTGCTGTGGAGGAATGGGGAGGGGACCAGGCCAGTTCTCCCTGGGGTAGCTTGTTCTTTTAAGAAGTGCAATGAAGCAGGTTCTTGCTCTTAAGGACTTCTTTTTAATACTTAAAGAGGCGGTTGGAACTCACCTGACCTGCTCCAGGAAAAAGTCTGTGTGCCTATACATCGTCCAATTGCTGTGATTTAAGACGAGCAGTTGGAGCGCTTTGGTCTTATAAATCATCCGGTAAGCACTACGTTTCATTGTCTTCCCGCTGATGGAAGGATATACAGGGTGAGACATTACGATCTGAATTTTCATCTCTAGGGTCAAATCTGTCTCAGTTCAGTGGTGGCTGGAAAGCATCGCCCCGTCGTGGGGTTTTATGTGAAATAAGCACACGTCCCTCCGCTGCATGGCCAATTGAGCTCCATATCACAGAGAAATCACCGCTGTAATTGCTCCCTGTATCAGCTGCCTCGGGAAAAAAAAAATAAAATAAAATAATAAATAAAAAGAAATAAATCAATGACTGAATTGGCTCTGGACACTCAATAACTCTCCTCTCATTTAGCCAGTGGTCCCTCCTGAACACTTTTCCACATTGCAAAGCCACCACATAATGGAACAATTCAGCTCAACTGACAGCCTCGGCTAAAATAGCCCCGGAGCTGCGCGGGGAGATAGGAGAGGTGGTGTAGGTCAGCGCCGAGGTGCTTGGCAGCATTGTCAGCGGGAACCATGCCCACACGAACAGAGTTTTTCAAATGACTTCAGCGAGACCAGAATTAGCTCGTAAGCCTGATGCAATGAATCAGTGCGAAGCCCTTTTGTAGCCCGAGTTCCTGCTCATCAGGTACCGGCTGCTCCCCACCTTCTGCAGCAGCGGTGGCAGCTTTCCCGGTGACACCGGCACTTAACGAACAGGTACGCGTTGGGTCTGGGACCTCCTGTCAGAGGAGAAGCCCCAACTCTGCAATCTGTTTCCTCGTGAGGATCTGATGGAGCCTAAATTGAATTCACCCTATGACCCTGGGTAAAGCCCAGCCACAGGTAAAAAGCATTTACTGTTTAAAACTCTTTAAACACAGTCCCAAATGGGTCTTAAGAACCAAAGGTGCATATTGCGATTATACATCGGTATCCGCATTGGACACGGGGGGAGCAAAAGAGTTCAGCAACCACTGGGATTAGGAGCGAGCAAGGAGACCAACTTCAGGGAGAATAACAGCAACCAAATACGTTGTGATCCAGCAGAAAATACAAGAAAAGAAGAACCAGTTTACACAAATGAGGGTAAACACTACTGGCAGCGTTAATCTTTTAGTCTTCATACTACATATCCTCCCAAATCCTGAGTTTGGTAGGACCAGACAACCCAGAGGGTTTGGTTTAAAACCAGTTCAGGTTAATTCTGCAGAATTAGCGTGGGTGGGACTAAACCGTATAGCTCATGACGTCACAGTTTTACTGTGTTCATGCTAAGAAACCAAACTAAAGTTTAATCTGTTGTTTGTTTTTTTTTTAAAAAAAAAGCCATTTTCTAATAAGGCAGAAGAGCAGATAAATCAATGACAGACAGGAACTAGAGGTGAAAGTTGAGAAAAATATGTATAAATACATTTATTTTTAAACATTTTAATTCAAAGTCACAGGAAACCCATTCACTCAGTACATTTCCTGGGGTTTCTTTAAACAGGGAAAGAAGATTAAAATACTAATCTCCGCCGATTTCCCTGTGTAGCAGCAAAAATGAGCGTGGCTGGAAAGACTGACCTATGAGAAAAGATTAAGAAAAGCTAAATTTGTATAGCTTGGCTAAGCAACGACAGCGAACGAGGGCCACGCTGGCGGGGTGCACAACCAGAGAAAATGGAGTATTATTATTTAGAAAGACAACAGAGGTAGGGGATGAAAATCAAAGAAAGGTCAGGCAGAACACTAGAAAAAAATGTCCTTTAGGGCTCTGGCATGCATTTTAATAATGAAAGCGATGGAACTCCGAAAATATAAGCACAGGGCTGAGCTAAACGCTGGTGCGAGGATCGTTGGATGCGACCAGTGACTTTAGGCGCTTCTATTCTTGAGTTTCCAAAGCAAATCACCTTTAGAAAAGTGACAGCTCAGCTCGTACCATAAATCATTTCTTCTCAAGCTAGGCGTCCAGCAGCCACTGATCCTTTCCTAAAATCTTGAGTAAAAAATAAACCACGAGGAACAATCCTGCGCTCTGAGGGAATGGACAAGCTAATCTAATACATCTTTGTCATCTCTGGTTTCCATGACAGTTGCATAATCAGACATTTATGTAAGAAGAGGTTTCCTCCTTAAATAGCAGCCTATGATCTCATGTGCACCTACGGTATAACCCATTTGAATGGAAATGACGTGCCAGTCATGTGTAAAACTAATTTTTTAATGCTTCTGTCTTATTTTTATTTATTTATTGTGGCAAATCAGCCTGGAGAGTACCACTCACACATGACTAACTCCTTGCTGTGGTCCTCTTGTGCTCCAAAAATAAGCACAGTCCCCGGGTCTGATGAACGGCCGGGCTCCACGCTTGCTCAGCGATTCAGCACGGAAAGTCTCTGCGTATTCCCGAATCCCGAGCCCAGAGCAGCACCTAAGCCAGCAGACTTCCAGCAGCTCTAACCTGCAAAGGTTACTGGTTGCCCTCAGGCACAGTTCCAGGTTTGCCATGGGGTCGGGATTTCCTCGCCACAATCTTCCCGCAAAGGACTGGAGCGAGGGCTGCGATGGGAGAGCTCCAGGGGTTTGTCTCGGCCAAACTGGGATTCCTCAGGGCAGGAGGAAAACGCTCAGGGCAGAGCCTTCCTCAGGGCTCCTCTGAGCTCGTGCCTATGCAGAGTATCATAAAGCAATGCCAAAAATACAGATGTCTTCCCATATGCGATATTAATTGCAATGAAGAAAAGCAGAACCGGTCTGTGAAATCTCAGTCCTACTCCCACCTAAGTTCATGTAATAAGAGTGAAATGCAAGCAGAGTAACTGCAGTTAAATCTGCTTGCAAAAAAAAAAACCCACCACCACCACCCCCCCAAAAAAAAACACCCACTAAAAAAAAATCAGCTACCTGGAAGAAGTGGCTTTTATCTAAAGGCTGCAGACATCGGCAGTCTAGGGAGTTGATCCCAGTAGGCAAATAGTTCTTATTATGTTTTTTTCTGGGGTATCAGAGACTCTTCAAGACCTGTTCAGAAGCCGTGCCCGGTTAGTTGATCCTGAACCGTAAGTAGTCCTATTTAGACTCTCCTCTCAGTACTTTTTCGCATCACTCTGCAGCAGCCACTGTATGCAAAAATATCCCCTGAGAAGAGGCAAACAGGCCAGAACAGAAACCTAATCCCTCCTGCCAACCTTTGCAGCCTCAAATTGGAGGGGCTCTTGCCAACCTCTAGATGCTGCAGTGCCTCCTCTCAAAGATCCTCCTATTAGAATGACACAAAGTATATGATGGACTATTGTTCCCGATGTCAAACAATCAGCACAAATATCTCCGCGCGCTTCTCAGCCTCATCTCCCTTCTCCCGCTGAAGCTGATTTAGTAACAAAGATAGAGGAAAAATAGGGTGGATTGGGGTTTGCAAGTGGTTGTCAATTGGATTTTGCGAACCCAGCAGTATCTCGGAGCAGGCTTCAATTTTCCCCCAACCCCCTGCAGCTCCTATTAGCCTCGATAACTGCCGCTAATTTCGGCCAGGACATTTGCCCAGATATTTGGAGGGGGGGGGCAAAGGGGGGGTCATTTGCTCGTGCAAAGCGACTCCTACCTGTGTGCAGCAAACACAGGCTGTGTAATGGCTTAATTACAGCGAGCATTACCGCTCGGTGTAGCTGGGCTCTGACGCACGTTACGTAACTGGATTGTTAATGCTTTTTATATGTTGGCGGAACTGAAATTAAAAGAGGAAATTATTCTCCTGATGCTCAACTCTAATCCCCATCTGTCTGTGTTTTTACTTTTCTGCACTTGCAAAGCTCCCTGATCAAAAGGTCTTGAATAGATTCCAGATTTCCAATTTAGTTTGCTTATGCAACCCAAAATATTATGGCAGTCTTTCCTGGGGGCGATTAAGCATATATTTTCAGTTCCTCCAATTCTCTCTGTTCCAAGCGCGCTAAAAATGGCATAAAGCTTTAGCTCATTCCATACCGTTAACATCACAAACAACTTTTTTTTTTTTAAAGACTTTTAAAAAAGATAGGAATAGCCAAGAGCTTTGCAGAGAAGGAATATATTCTGAAAAAAAAATGTGATTTGTTAAATGTCCCCCATGCCTTGGCAAAGAACAAAAGCAGGGAGTCTATGCTGACAGAGCCGCGCAGCCAAGGCAAACGAGGGGGGACTAGACGGGTGAGGAGGCAGCGACGTCTTCAACACCCAGGGCAGGTTCCTGAGTCCAACGCACGTGAGAGCTCTTTGGATCTGGGCTTTTGCTTTGTCCCATCCTAAGGATGAGCTTTGGCTGGACAGCTGGGAATAGATCTGATCTTTCTCGTGGTGCTTGGATCATCCCTATCTGAAAATTGCCATGGATTTTTTTATCCATTTACTCTTCTTTCCCGGTCGCCAGCCCTTCGCCTGGCACTAGGACTGCGTGATCAGCAGCTGCTTTTCTTTCAGGGAGTGAGGAGACTCCTTACGCTGGAAGATGTAGCTTTTTGCTCAAAGTGCCCATGAGTAAACCCAAAGCACCACTGCCAGCAGCTGCATTTCATCGTCCCTTTGGTTTCCAAGCACAGGACAGGAGCCAGCACCCACGATGCTCGTCCGTGCCGCGTGCGCTCTCAGTGCCGCGGCGCCAGAGCAGACGGCAGGGAGGATGCTTGGTGCCATTTCTGTTGGGTACACTGTTATTAAAGAGGTTTATTTTAAATAGAGAAGGAAAGTCTTCATTTACCCATGGCTGATGAGTGCCCGCTCCACACGAGTGACGGTGCCTGATGCACCAGGTAACAACAGCGCACGGGATGGTGTCACCTCTTCTGGCCACTGGTACTGTGTTTGTGGCAGCTGTTGAATGACTGCATCAGGGTGCAACTCTGGATCAAAAATTTGAATGGCACTTTTTCTAAATTTGGATTACGGAAGCTGTGATTTAAGGCTGTTGCTGAGTCCCAGAAAATAGCGATTTCTGGCTCAGCCAGGGCTTGGAGCCTTTCTGCTTTCCAGGATAATTAGATTTGAGAGCCCGAGCGCTGCCAATCTCCCAGGTTCCAGAGAAACCCAGCACAGGAGATGCCCAGGAGCTGAGCAGGTGATCTCAGGGGAAGCCCCGCTGATCCCAACCCGCCTGGTTTTGCTGGACTCAGCGTCAGACCATCTCTGCTGACTATTTTGACAAACCGCCAAACTCTACCCAGAGCATCTCCAGCCTGAGCTTTCCCTCCAGTGAGGTCTAGTCTTAAACACACCGACGCGCTTGAAGCCTTAAGACAGAAAGGGTCCACCTGACAAAGGGAGCAGGGCTCAGACGTCCTCAGCAAAGCGGCTCCGGCCGAATCCCACGAGCCATTTATTATCTATATTCCAGCAACACCCGCAGGCTTCAGGCGGGGACCTGCGCTCGGCATGTACGACAACGTCCAAATACAGAGCAAGACGACAGCCAGCGCAACCACAAAGCTCCACTCACTCCAAAAGCATCCCTCCCTTCCCTGCCCTGCCCTGCCGCGGGTCCCGCCAGCCCCACGCCGGGGAGGGCGGTGCGGGACAGCCGGTGCCACCGCGGAGGAGCTGCTCCCGCTTTTACCAGCAATAGGATATTTTAATTTAATAATTTTTCTAATGTTTTTAGCAGTGTGACAGATCCACCGGCACTAGAAAGGCAGGAGGGTAATCATCCGCCAGAGCTGCTCAGGTTCCAGGTTTGGGGAGTATTTAAGCACATGCTAAAAATCCCTTGTCTCTGGTTAAAGCGAAGCACGTGTTTAAATGCTTTGCTGAACAGAGGTGGACTTAAGGACATGCCTGGCTTTAGGCATGTGCTTAACTACTTTGTAAAATTAAACTGAAGATAATCAAGTGCTTTTGCTGAATCAGGCCCGAGTGCTCCTCAAACCCCCATCCTCTTAAGCAAGGCATCTTTCATCAACATTTAATTGGAAAACATGCTCAGAAAATACCGTTTGAAAAAAAGAAAAAAGTTAGAGCCAGGAGCCTTTAGAGAATGGAAATAAATAACTTAATGATTTCCTCAGATATTTTTTTTTTTAAGCTGCACAAACCAGCAGTGAGCTTTAAAAAGAAACTTTGACTTGTGCTAGTTCAGCATTTGCACACAGATGAAAGATGCTTCAGCTCCGGGGACCTGATTTGCGATGGGTTTTTTCCCCTTCCGCAACTCACGCCAGAGCTGCTGCCGCCGGGTCGGGCGGGTTCAGCCTCACCCGTTTGCCCTTCAGCCCCAAAGCGGGTTATTTTGCAAACCGGGGCGGGGGGAAACCTGCGTGCCAGGGGGTCAGGCCGTGTGTGTGCCCCTGGCTGGGCGGGAGAGGTCCCCGAAGGAATGTTGCTGCTCTCAGCGGTGAGCGCCCCGCGTATAAATAACCCCCGATCCCCTTACTTCGTGACCTTCATTCCTCAGCCCTGCCAAAACAGCTCCGTGCGGATCCAAACTTATCGTATTCACACCTCCGTCCCAGACGAGCGTCCCTGTGGTGTTTTGGGCTCCTGTCCCAGCACGGGGTGATGGTGATGCCCCCAACATAGGGACCGCTCCCCCCCCAGGGCGGCCGCAGGGCAGCAATGGGAATCGTCCCCAGATGAGCACGGCTCAATCGGACTCAGCTCCAGCCCCGTTGGGGGGTTTGCCGGGAGATGGGGCGTACAGGGGGGTTAACCAGCCTGGAAGGGTTTGATAAATGGGGTTCACACGTTCTCAGATGTCTTAATACAAAATAGTAAAGTTTAGATAGAGTTTACATGAAGCAGAGCTGCGCTTTGCAAACCTTTATTGTTTTTTTGGGGTTTTTTTATGGGTCTTTCGAAGGCTAAACTTACTGCAGATGAAACTATTGATGTGCACACAACACTCAGATCGTGCCCTCTCCCCCTCCCCAGACTTTCATCAAGAGGAGATTTCCTGGTTAGACTTAGACTTTCAAATCTCGGGCCAGGCTGGCAGCGCTTCAAGTCAACTCGGGCCGGTTTGGAGCCTGGAAGCAAAGACTCAGTGACCCGAAACAGACGGAAACGTGGCTGTTCCCGCATCGGTCTGTACCCGAAAGGCGCTGCTGGCCCGGCCGCGGAGCCTCAGAGCGGGACACTCGCGCCCCGGGCTCCCGGGGGAAAAGGGCATCCCAAAAAACAAACCCCGTGCCAAATATCTGCCTGAGCACACACGTGGCCTCATCATCATTTACAGTCCATGCAGCATTACTCAAGAGCTCAAGAAGAAAACGTTATTATTTTTTTTTAGCATTTTTGCATTTCCTATTAACTATAATTGCCCAAATAAATCTCAAGTGCACAACCGATCTGGCTTTTTTCGTCGCCATAAAGCATCTACCACCAGGCTTTTTCCTCAAAATTTGATTGTGAAATTTTATCAGAACAACAAGAAAATGAATAATGTATAATTCCTTCCTGAGCAATTTGTTGTAAATATTTAAAGGTTTTAAAAAAAAAATAAAAATCACGGTTACCAGTGGTACCACTAAACCGCACGGTGCATTTCTATTGCATTGCTGGAATGGCATAAATCTACAATTTATTCTTTTTTTTCTTGAACAGATGCTTGAGGAAACGCAAACTAAGATTTGCTCGATGCCAGTGTTTCCCAGCATCGGCTTTAAGATCCCCAGCTCCCACAGACACTCCCGGCAGCACAAGGTTTTGCAGAAGGCAAGCGAGCAGGAGCCCTGCGCTGCCACGTACGCAACTTCTCCCGGGATTCACAGTTACCACGTACTGGCAGAACTGGTCAGCTCTACCAGTAGCAGAGCAGAACGCTCGAGTGCATTTTCGCATTTGCCACTGCAGGAAAATCCTGTTTTGAAGCCACGATGGCATCTCATGGAGAAGCTTTTGAGATACAAGGCCCGTCGGTCAGTGACCCTTTCCATACAGGACGTGGGCTTCAGCACCAGGTGACCCCACCGGCCATCACCCCTTCAGCATCCAAACCCAATAAAAAGTGCCAAGTAACAAACTTTTGAGTATGTGGAAAAGAGAAATATCTAAAAACTGGCCTTGAGAAATTCATGGACTTGTGGGTTTGTGCCGCCAGACCCTGGCTAAGGCGTAACCGGCGTCGCGCGGTGCCGATGCGAGAGCAGGGGACAGCTCCAGCCGGGCAGGGTGGGGACGCGGGTGCCGCTTGCCAGGGCTGAAGTTAAGCCCCTCACCCTGAAGACGGGGGTAAGAGCGGATGGCAGCGTTTTCTCCCTGCCAGCAGTTCTTGAAGGCTTAAAAGTTTTGCTTTGGTTTTAAACTGCTTCTTTCAGCACTGTCAGTGCCCAGGGACATTTTTTATTTTTTTAAATATTTTTTTATATATAAAAAACTTCTGAAAGTTGAAAGAAGAAGGGCAGAAATTCTCTTCCCTCATTTGAATTTCTCATCCAAGCCTTAATTGCTCGTTGAAGGAATAATATACACGTTTTTTATTTATTTTTAATTGAATGCTCTAAGCAGACCGCACATTTCAGACGATGTTTCCTCGCAGGCAGGGCTGTAGAGCTGTGCCTATTTAAGAAACCGGAGCGTTCCGAGTGAGCGGGTTACTCGGTATTTATTTGGACAAGTGGGTTTCAAAACCAGGTATTTTGCAACTCTTCGTCCCCGTCAGTGTGAGACTGAAGCTGCGCTGTGTTTCGGCCGTGCCTGCTGCTGGCACGAAACGTCAGCTGGATTTTGGCAAGCTCCAGTTGTGCTTTAAGCACAAACTCTTCTTCAGTGGGGCTCTCAATTTCTCCATAATTGACAGCCTTCAATCTTGGCGACACTGAGCTGCTGCCGGATAACGGACAGCCATCGGGGGCTCAGCGGGCCGGTGTTGTGCTCTGCAACTTCAAAGTCATTTTAAATAGCGCGACTGCTTGTGCTGTTTGGGATCTCCGAGGGAACCCCAGCTCATCCCAAAAATATTTCCATCGCTTGCTCGTCCTGACCACCCTGTGAACCCGGGAGGTCTGGCAGATCCAGCGGGGTTTTTGTGCGAGAGCCAAAGCGGAGGTCGGCATAGCGATACCTGCCCGGAGATCGGGTATCAGACAGGGTTATTTAGGAAAATATTTTTGCTTTTTTTCCTCCTTCCAAATAAATAATGAAGGATATACTACATTGGAAGCTGTGACCACGCTCACTGGCTCAACTGTGACATTTTTAAAACAGCACCATAACATAAAAAAGAAAAAAACAAGCCAAAACAAAACAAAACACCACTAAAACACCCAACACTGTTCAGTGTAAACCTTACTTTGGGGATTTTTTCATTCTTATTAAAAACTGCAAAGTATTGATGTCCCAAGTCAGACTGTGACTGCTGCAAATACTGTGCCACTGTGTTGCGGGTAATTTAAAAATGCTTCTGCAAAGCAATATATGGGACACTGAAGCAAGTTATGAAAATTCTTCTCAAAGAACTTCCCTTATTTTTCCCTTTCGTCCCCCGCACCACCGCTTTGAACCTCCCCTAAACCAGCAGCGAGGAGGAAGCAGCAGCCGATGCGGCGCGGGCGCCTCTGCGCTCCCCGGGGGGAGTAACCACATCGCACCCCCCGGGGAGCTGCCTCGGGAGTGCTATGTTTGAAACAGAGCCCTAAAGCAGAGCAACCCCTTGGCTAAATATAGTTGTGTAAAGACAGTTTATTCTCCTGCGAGAGCAGGCGAAGGTGCAGCTGCCCCGGGGACTTTCACAGACCTCAGCTCTGGATCAGTCCCTCGTACCCGGTCCGATGGGAGCAGCGCTTCAGTGCGCGGGTAAAATCTGTTATTCCCTGCAGGAAAAGCACCGGTCCCTCTAAAAGACCGTGATCTGCTTCACACACACCTTTTATATCACTAGAAACCGTCACAGCTGGACGTGCAGTATATGTCATTGCCAGTTATCACAGACCCCTATATACAGACCCTCTCATTGTAGAGGCAATTAAAAAAAAATAAATAAATCCACGCTGCCCTTTCCTGCTGCAAAGTATGTATGTTGCTACAAGCGTCTCTTTTTTTCCCATACACCCATTGCCATTTGCACAGAGATGTTAGCAAGAATAGCTAAAGTGGGAGAACAACAACCTTTTCCTTTCTTTTCTTCTGGAATTAATTTCCAACGCATCGGGCTTCAAAATTGCTTGATAGCGAAGTCTAAAAAGAAGTATGTCTTCAGGATGGTCTGGCTGTAATCTAACAGTATTGTAAATCTATCAAAACCAACATAAACTGTTATTTGTATTTTTCTGTGTTCGCAGGAAAAAAATTAAATACTAAGATAAACTGAACCATTCTCTTTGAACTTTTTCTTTGTTTGAATGAAATACTCTGGAAGTTAATCACACTGCAAAACACAGCAGGCTTGCAAGTTTAGATTTTTTTTTTATTTATTTTTTTTAATGAGCAAGTGTTCCTTGTGATAACTTGGAGAATTATACTTTCTGAATGGTGGGAAAATACACAATTATGTCACATCCCCCCAAACTAAACACACTAGTCCGGAAATAAAAAAAAGTTCTTTTTCTTTGCCTCTATACTAGAGAACTTCAGTTGGGGATTATAATTCCTTTTGAAATGCTCCTACTTAATGATGTTGTACCTATTCATGTTTCTTTTACAGCATTTTCCGAATTGTTTTAGGTATTCAGATCTCACTTCTTACCTTGGAAAATGTATTTTTCCCCTTATAGAGTAATGCTACGTCCTAAATCCCTTTCTGTTTTGATGTGATGAGGTAGGTACTCTTGACATAACTATTAATGCTTTGTGGTGCAATTAATCACCTTGCTGCGTTTGCGAGGGTAATTGCTATTTCTGATACAGTAAATCACTCGTTTCCATTGATGGGGAGGTCTCGGGTGGGCTGGGGGTCGGCTGCTCTCTGTTCTTCTCTGCACCGTCCGAGCCCAGCGCCGCGAGAGCTGCCCCCGAGCATGGCAAGAGGAGGTCAGAGCAGCGAGTCCCACCTCTTCCCGTGCCTGCAAACCTCCGCCTTTATGTTATACCCTTCGGGCAACCCCCTGCTCTCCTCTCGCCGTGTTGACAGCGCAACTTTCTCCCCGTAGGAGCCTCAGCTGGGATGCAACGTACACACAAACCCACAACTGGCAACGGGGCTTGGTTAGGGCTGTGGGAAAAAGCTGAGCATCTTTCCGCGGAGCTTTCCCCGCAGCAGCCGGCATTGTTTAGCTTTGAACCTCTCGGATTAAACTTTTCTGCAGAATTTATTTTGATGGGGATTTTTCTTGTTGCAACAAGAAAGCCGTGCCAGCTTCGGGAAAAGCCAGCCCCTTCCAATCGGAGGAGAAAAATGTGCAAATTGCAAAACGTGGCAAGCTTTTCAGGATGGAACGAGCCCAGATGGATTCTCCTGTCTCCTTTGCCAGAAGGAGGAGTGACTCAGAGCTCGTGCGTTTTCTGGTGAAGGCTCGGCACCCTGCCACGGCCGCGGGCCCCAGGGACAGGACTGGGACAAGAGAACGATGGCAGGGTTCAAAATCAGACCCTTTTCAATTGCTGGAGACCAAAGACCAGACTCCTGCACATCAAAGTTGAAGGACAAGTATAGCTTTTGTTGCTCGTTAGAAACGGCTGCTTTTTTCCCCCCCAGAAATCGGCTCCTTGTTTCCTTAGAAACCTCTCTTGGTAGAAGTAAATGCACCTGAGCGTAGCTTAGCAATGGGAAATTTCCACATACGTTGCTGCATCCATTTCCACCCACTCGCAGTGTCTCCATGAGGTTCCATGTCAGCCCTGCCATTACCCGGCGTACGGGCTGAGCGCTCCAGGAGTAGGTGCGGTTGGAGACTGCGAAGCCCGTTAACCAAAGCCTCAGCGGAGAACAAAAATAAACCCTCACCAGTCACCGTTGCAAATGTTGCTCCCGAGGGATGGGGAAAATCGTACGCCGAGCTGTACGCGCATAAGCCTGCCTACGCCTCTGTGTGGGAAGGGGTTTAATAGAGAGCCGAGAAAGAGCCCGCACGTAGGAGGAGAAAAGAGCAGATGTTAGCAGCGCCTTTTTGTTTTCCTGGATGGCACAGCGGGGAGGGAAGATGGAAAGGAAAGCTCCCCTTCTGCAGAAATAGAAGCTGAAAGACGGGTAAGGCTTTTTCCATTTGCCCAGGCTGGACGCGGAGGCAGTTACAAGAGCAGCGTCCAGATGAGGACCTGGGGCTCACTGGCAGGACCACGCATTGACCATCCTGGAGCACCAAGCAGGGCACGAGCCTTGGTCCGAGAAGTCAGGCTTGGAAATGACTTCTCACTGTGCTTATGGAGAGCGGAGCAGGTCCCCTTCACCCTCCCCAGGGACTCTGGAGCTGGAGACAGTCACGGACTGCCAGACTCCGTGTTTTAAACCTCTGGTTAGGGGGCATCTCCCATCAGAAACCCATTATCAGGTTTCTGAATATACCGATGGTTCTAGTTCCACTACAAAAAAACTTTGGTGACTTTCCAAAGAATCATCTCTCTCCCCAAAATAGCCGTGTGGGATGCAAGTACGTGTAATTGGACGTGTAACGCTCGAAGCAGGAGAGGGCTGGATAATTCACCACATCAGACACGCACGTTACGTTGCGGGGCCATATTATTGCATTTAGCACCTTGAATTTTATGCCAGGCATAAATAATCTACATAATCTACAATGCAAATTCCAGGTGGCCGGCAGTGCCCGGTGGGCCACCAGGCAGACACACGCTGCTTCTCCGGCCAGCAAAGAGCTCCTTCTCGGGAGAGAGGACTTGCAGGTCGGACACAGAGTGCAAAATTGAGTCAGAGCAGACACGAGCTGTGTCGGTGTGGACAACGGGACTGGGCCAAATAACGCCTGGACTTGCCACAAATACTCTCTGTCATTTATTTTGCACCACAGCAGCTTTTAGAAGCCCTGAGTTAACCCGCAGCACTGTACGGCAGCGAGGGGGTCCCCGCTCGGAGGATTTCCGAGATGAAACCTTGCGGGACGTTTCTCTGCTCCTCGCTCGGAGAAGGGGCTGCGTAAACACTGCAGGAGTGTCTGGGCTCCACACGCAGAGGCCCTTTGGGTGTCAAACTAATTGTCCTCGCCGTGGTTTTGTACAGATACGCTCTCGTTAACTGGCAAAGGCTGAGCCGGCTCCTCGCCCCGTCGTTCCGCGCCGCGGCTGTGCGAGGCGGAGATACAGGGGCCCTTTAAAACTTGCATGAATGAGGCTCTCATAAATTCCATATTTGAGAAACTCTGGCTGTATCCTTTGGTCATAAAAAGAAATTAAAGCTGCATATAACATTCAGTCCCCTGTAATCCGGCTGCACAGCCCTGTGCCTGCATAAATCAGAGCCTCTCATGAATATTGCACTGTACCTGCAGCCGCCCGACCCACATGTTTAAAAAAGATAAATAAAACGAAAACAAAGCGACAGTCACGTAAAGGCTTCGCAAACAGCACCTGCTTTCTGAAAGCCCGAAAGGTCACCAAAAGCAACCTGAGAAGTACACAGATTTCAGGAACCTGATCAAAACCTTAAAAGGAGGAGAGAGAGAGAGCGCATTTTTTCCTTCCTCTCTTGCAACAGAGAAGAAAGCCCTGTAACACACGGCAGATCCTCTGCCAGGAGCTTTGCGGTCACGGAGAGGGACACGCTGCAGAACACCCCGAGGGTGGCGAGGAAGAAAGAAGAAAAGCTATTTTATAAGCCCGGGAGGGGGAGCGAGACCTGAGCTTCAACACTAAAGTGCTTTTCCACCAGAAATAACTCACAGAAGTTCAGGATTTCAAATTTTGTTTTGGTTAAATATAAGGATCCACTCAATTATTTTTTTTTTTAATCCCAAAATTTTACAGAATAAAAATCTAGCTTCTTGTCCAGCTCTGAAAGAGGGAGTGGGGGCTGCTGCTGTTAGCGACTTCCCCAGAGACTGAGAAAGCGCATCAGGGCACTTTGGTGGGTTTTGTTGCAGAATCTTCAGTAGAGGGCAACAAAAAATTCAGCCAAAAGATCCTCCAGGTCTGCCCCTCCACTTCCCCGGTTGGTTTGCCGCCCAGCAGAGCTCGCTCCCAGGATTTGTGCGTGGGAACGTCGCAAAGGCAGGCTGAGACAGTGCGAAGCACAGCGTGAACCCACCTTCTCTGGAGGGATCAGAGACCACAGACCAAGATTGTCACTCTCTGGCCATTTACTTGCTTTGCAACCTTTCCCAAGTTAACCGCTTCTGCCTCAGTTTCCCCACTTGCAAATAGTAAAGCTTTAGCTACTTCAAACTCCTTGGTGTCCACCAAGCGTCCTAGGAGACGCCCGAGCTTTGACCTGTAGGATTTTAGGTGATGGTTCGTACAGACTTTGCTGCACGCTTCCTTCCCACCAAATAGGGGATTTTTCCCTTTAATAATAGCAGCCACCTTTCAGCCCTCACCGCTACTCACATCGCAGCTTCTCCTACATCATCAACCAGAAACACAACGCCGCGTTATGCCCCCCCTCCCACTGCCGGATTGCAAAATCCCATGTCTTAAAACATTAAGCAAAGGTTTGTATTGTAGCCAGCGAATACTGTTAAAAGGGTATTTGAATGCTTTTTCCACTGCCATTAATTGAGCGAAGAGAAAACAGACTCTGCTGCTGTCATATCACATCGAAATAATTAGCTCAACTATAAATAGCTCAGCTTACTCACTTTTCTCTTTTCCTCTCTTTTTTAAGGTCAAGACTGCAGCCAAAAGGAGTAGCAGCGCATCCCAGAAGAGCATCCCTCTCTGCTGCTTGGATTCAGACAAAACAGTGAGAGGAGGAAGTGCATCTGTAATCAATGATCCCAAGGCCACACAATTACATCATAATTAGTGAAATAATTAGTCCCATTTAGGTAAGAAGAAAAGAGAAAAGGGAAAAGAGTGTTAGCAAGCCCACATCTATGCAAATTTACATTAGCTTAATTAATGAGCATTTTCAAACCAATTGTAGCTAAACTGCCTTTGTTTTCGTTGGATGATGCTTCTGTATCAAGTTAGCTTATTCTTTAATCACTTCAACACTAAGTACAGCTTCTACAGGAGTCAAATGAGTAGAACAAGCTGTGACACCAAGGCATTTTCTTCGCCTTAATTAAGGGGTCTCAACCCGCAGGCTGGCGGCAGCCCTGCCCTTGCATTGCTGCAGCTGACCCTCGGCCCCTCCCTCGCTCGTTAGAGGTTATGGTCTAAATATCCCGGTACCTCTGTATTGAGATACTGTGAAGAGCAATAAGAGTAAGCAGTTGTGGCAACACTGAGCGCAGTGCAGGCTCTTTTGCTCCTGGACACATAAAATAGCCACAGCTGCAAGAAAGCTGTTTATTGTTTGACCCAAACTGCAGCCGCACTGTGTTCCCGCACCTTTCCTGCTGTGTTAGCTCTGCCATCGCTTCAGAATTGCCGCCGTGTTGCAGCAATTAATATCTTCAGTAGCCAACGCATCCAATCCACACTAGATACATATAGACTGTAGTAGCGTTAATTAGAAGAGGTCCTTGAAGTTTCTGTGAGGGTGCTCTGACAGAGCTGTCTGTGTGATGATGTTGTTACCTCCTGGGAAGCCCCTGGTGCTTACGGCTGCTCTTGGGTATCAAACTCCTTCTGAGTGATCTTCGTTTTGTGCAATACACAGCCTCAGTTCCAGTCCAAGGGTTGCACAACGGTCTATTTAGATCCACCTCTAACCACTGTATGAAACCCGAAATATTCCTTTTCTTCCTTTGTAACTTCCCAACTCTTTGCAACATCGTAAATCACAGAAGCCTCACCGCGCTCGCGCAGGGCCTTTCTGCAGCGGCACGCGAGGGGGAACAGCAGTCTCTCTCTGCTGTTCAAAGCAAAAGAAGATTTTCTGCCATCACTGAGATTTCACGGGAGCCAGTGGGAGTTAAATATCCAGCTTGAAAAATATATTTGCGCTCAGGCAGGTCTGGCAGGACTTTACGCGGATCCTGACCTACTCACAGATATTTTTTCCTGCCTAGTCTCACATGCAACCATATTTTCCAGATACACTTATCTGCCTGCCATATGCAATGATGTATAACGCTGAAAAAAGCAAAGTAGGTGATTACCTTTCCTCAGTCAAGTGCAGTGGAAAGGTCAGATTTAATATGAAGCTGAGGGGCGATGAAATGACACAGAAAATGTACAAAAATAGAGTGCAGCCACGCTGAAAGGCAAACGTGTCTGCTCGCCCGGGCGAAGCACCCGGCGGCACAAACGCACCATTCATCGCCACAGAGGCCCTTTATTGCTCCCTAGTCTCAGATTTGGGACACGGCTCCACTTCCACGGGTGATACCTTTTTAGGAAGAGCCTGGGAATTAAGCAGGTGAATCGTTTTCACCTGTGTGGCCTTCAGCCCCCCCAGAGAGCCCCCTCCTGCCGGCATCCCCCCCCCCCGCCCGGCCCCGCCGCGGGCTCCGCGCAGGACCAGTGACATCCAGCGGCCGCCAGGCTCCCTCGCCTCTCCCGAAGGAGCGCAGCTGGATCCCCCTCGGATTGTCCCAGCCTTTTACGATGGAAAAGTTACTTTTCCCCCGTCCCACCCTTCCAGTGGCCGGGGAGCTGCCGCATGGCGTATGTATCCTGCAGTTATTTGTGTTAATCTTGGTAGCATCTTTGTCCGAGCATCGCCGGACTCTTACAAAATAGGCAGATCATTCACAGAAATGGAAATAAATGCACAATGCAGCAGCTCCTCACGTTCAGAGGAATACAGTGGCAGCCCCTTTCCATGCCCTAAATGCAATCGGATATTTTTCGACCTCTATATCTAAATTAGATTTTGCTATGCGCACCTTTTTCTCCAAGTCCCCCCTAAAGCCCGCGGCAGATTTCAAGGAGAAATTCTGACCGCTCACTCGGGTACGAGCCCCAGACCTGAAGCTCTTGTGTTAAAGATTAAACATCAGCCAGAGAACATAGCAGCGCCTTTTAAAATAATTTCACAGTTGAAAACCAGCTCCTGCTTTTACTCTCCTGCCTCATTTTTAAGTTCAGGATTCAAAGTGCCTTTCCAAACTCAGCTGCAGGCAGACCTGCTTGGATGGAGAAATGCCTTGAAGGCTATGGGTAAGACATCAGACTTGGAAGTGGTTGTTCTTAACGCTGAGAAAGGAAAGTTTCTGAAGCTATCTATGATACGTCGATAAGAAATAATGGAGAATTGTTTCTTTCAAATACAAAGAACAATTCAGCCATAGTATGACTCGTGATAGAGACATTATGAAAGTTATCAGATGAAAGTCTGCATGCTAAATCTCTTTAATATTGAAGAGAAATGTAACAATTTACTGTCCATGCTAAAGCCTGGGCTTCCTGGAAGAGTATCTTGCCTTACTCCTGCTGCTCTGTGTTCCCCGTATCTGCCTCTGCCTTTTAAATGAGTGCCATGAATCACAGTCTAATAATAATTTTTTAAAGAACTACTTCTTTCCTAGGAAGTCAGATCAATCCCAGTTAAAAGTGAACTCTGTGAATGTGCCAAATATTTAGAGAATAAATCTAAAACCCAATAGTAATCTGCTTCCTTTATCTACAGATATTGGGCGTGATCCAGATACCAGCACTCCCATCATCTCCTGTGGGCCCATGGCGCGCAGCTTATCAGGGGAGTTTTCAAGGAAAAAGAAAAATTACATGTAGAACCAAAAACATATTCCAAAAGAACCCACTAACAGCTAATTCTGGCCAGCTAGAAAATCAGTATGTGATCTAACCCAGTCGTCTGGACCTGCCCTATTGAAAGTCTGCTTCCTAGCAGGGCCCCTTCGAGCGCCCCCCCTCCCGCTGAAACGCAGCACCGCTAGCCAGCCAGCCGGTTTCAAACCTCCTGAACACCCATATGAAGAGTCCATGCCCTGCAGCAAGTTTGGCAGTCAGCACTTTAAAAAATAAACTCGGCTACAGAATGATGATTTGCATAGTGCACGGTGACTAAAATTAGCCTGCCTCGACTCCATCTCGAGAGGAAGTCTGACTTGCCGCCGCAGTTTCAAGTTTCTTGGCTTTAAGAGAAATTCATAGCATCCGAGGAACACAGGAGAGTCCTCTGCGCGGTCCTGCTCCTCCTGGCTGGCGCTCTCCTCCAACCCGAGGCAATGCCTGCGTCGCAAAGCCGTCCTGCAGCACCAGCAAAAGCCTCATTCTTCCTAACGTGGGAAATCAGAGCACGCCGAAACCTGTGAAAGGCCTATTTTCAGCATGAAAATGTTTAGATGATGAGTTATTAAGCAGCAAACGTGTTGCAGGTCACAAGATGGTCTGTCCTGGACGCAGGAAGGATAAAAACTCTCTGAGACTTAATCACCACATGAGACAGAGGTTTTTTAAAGCAGAGGTGCGGTGAGAGGTGCTCTGCAGAAGACATACGCAACGTAATGTCATTTTAGGATTGGTAGGTTAATCTCCATTAGCTATCGGGTTAACGTGAGATACCCCAACTTGAATCTCAGCCGTTGCCCCACATCATCCTTGCATAACAGCTCGTGTTCCTCTGTCATAATTGAATATTGGGATCTGGCTGGCCAAACAGCTCACACGCTTGCTCTGTCTCATTTAATTCTGCAGATGAACGGATGTCCATTGGAGGTTACACTGGTCCACCATGGATGTCTCTGACGGATTTAAATTATTCAAAAAGTCAGTCATCAGCTAAGTGCTAAGCTGTTTGGGTTTTTTTATTTCAGCTTGAGATGTGGCTATAGCTTCTCTCCCTGAGATGTATAAATAATTCATTTAGTTATGTAGTGGGATCACTCAGGACCTGTGCTGCAGAGCGCTGCTTGCACGGATCCCCTTCTCACCTGCTGCACCAGCTCAGCTCAGCTCAGCTCGACCGTGTTTCATCCATCCTCCACAGCTGGTGTTTGGGGGGGTGGTCTTGGCCCTCGGACCACGTTTCTCAGGGGTTTGGTTTCTGTCACTGTGAGGTTCCAGGTCCCTTTGAGTCTGAGATCAGAGCTACCAGAGGTTCCTAGCTTAATGCTTGTATTAAATTTGTGCAAAATAACCTTGCTGTAGCGATGATCCAGTTAAGTATTGGTTTTTATATTTTACGTGAACGGAAGCCAGCATCTAATTTCATTTTCTGCTGTGTTGTAGAATTGAAAGGTAATGATTCACTCTTAAAAATACATTTAAAATGATTTAGTTACTACTTTGACTACAATATATATCTTATGGAAGGAGCCCAGAGCAAAAGCTCACTGATGTGCAGAGTCCTGGCTGGTTGCAATTAGGAACAGAACAGCCCCATGACATGAAATCTGATGATACGTTGAACTTCTGACCTATAGCAGAAATCTGATCGTCACAACCCAGCTGCTTCTTCGTTTCAGCTCTGTTCAGGAAAACAAAAGTCTTCATTCAACATTCAGTTTTCTCCACCCTTCACCACTGGAATTTTTATATGATCTGAATTAAATATGCCAGACTTTGAAGGTGAAGGTTTTAAGTGGCTAAGCGAAATCCATGGTGTCTTTCTGTTTCTTTAGCTATTGTCATTAAGCCTTGTACTGATCTGCTGAGGCCCTGCAGGAAAACGAGGTGCTGCTGTGTCCAACTTCACTGTGGTTTAAGTAGAATAAAATTCTGAATCTAGTATTACTGGATTATTTTTTTCTGGATGGGACGCAATCATTGCTTTTTGCCAACTGTAGCCACATTCTCTGCTCCTAAGTTTAAGAATTAATCCTGAAGTCCTTATTCAGGACTCCTAATATCTGAGACGAAGTTCGAGTATGGCACAGACTATCCAATATTTAATTACCATGCAGCGGTGGTGAGTTGGGGTGGATGTACCCAATAACCTGCAGTGTGTCACAGCCATGGAACTGACACCTCTGTGGTGTCGTGTGAAGATAATTAGGTCTAAAAGACATGCCACCATGCTGGATGGTGTCCAGTTCAGCAGTCCTCCTGGTCGGAGTTTCTGCTCAATTTTATGCACGTACACTCTTTGCTCATCAAGGGCCAACCTCCATGGGAGCCGAGAGTGCGTAAGAGGACGACGGCTGTACCCACCCACGCTTCTGATAAGCTAAAAACAGACTGAAGGTCTAAGTCAATTACACTTAAGCATGTGATAAAATTCTTTGCTAAACTGGGGCCTAAGTCAGTGTGATCTTAGGGTGGAACTCAAATAACTGCTCTTGGAGGAGGAAGAACGGGCACAAGAACGGAGCCAAAGGTTCTCCCGGGTGAGCAGCAAGAGCCCGAGCAAATGGGGAAATGGCGTGATCCGAGAGAAGGGAAGATTGTATGACTGGCTCGGTGGCTATGGCTTGGGAGGAGGAATTTCCTCGTGGGAACGTTGCCAGGAGGGTGAGGAAATTGCTTGCTTTTCTAAGCAGAAGCAACTAATAAAGGAGGGGTGAGAACAGAGGTTCTCGCCTGTGTTGTAGGCAGTGTCACTAAGACATACTACTAGTGGCGCTTTGAGTTGTGGTGTCTAAAATAGCAAGCTTCCCTTAGACTTCTAAAAGTAGGGTGAAGTAATAGAATTCATCTCTCGTAAGCATCTGTGATCGCCATTCAGGAGGTCTGTGGCAATGGCTTGTGTAGTCAAGAATAAAAATAGCCCAGGTCTAAGATATCAGCCCCAGATTTCATCTTAAGTTCTGGAGACCAAGCGTTAGCTAAGTCCCTGGAGCTCTTCATCACACCAAGCGGCTTCTGCTGGGCTGCCTGCTCCCTGTTTCTGTACGCACTTCGGGGTGTTTGGGCTACCTCTCAGTTCCTTGCTCTAAAATGTGCTAAAACTTCTTCATCATGAAATAAGGGAGAGTTTCTGTCCCTCTGAAAGAATTTGTGGGAAAGGCACGGAAGGACTAGAAATGATTGTCAACACTTATGTGTCTCAGGCTTTTGTCCCTGTTGTAAATTGCAATCTGGGTAGAGGGGACCTCAGCTTCCCTGGAGAACATTTTAATACATCAGGAACCAAACGCTGACATTGGTAGAGCAGTGTGTGCAAGAACCCAGCTTCACCACACACAGAGACACATTAGATAGAGCCGAAGTATCTGTGGAAGACAGAACCAATCAACCTGCCAGAAATGACCCACTCCCCCCAGGGGGCTTTGGGGCACTGTGCTGGCTGAAAGAGGCTTGGAGCTGTGCAGAAAAGCTGTTTCTGGAGATATTCTTACTACACAGAGGGAAAGAAGACTTAACGCATGAAGGATATCCATGATTACATCTCCATTTCATAGGTGCCACCTACAATTGGTTAGAACCTAAAAATGGAAACTACTTCTGCTCAGAAGAGACAGGAGCCTCTTTTCTCCCCTTATACCAGGAAAAATTGTTTTGAACTGGCTTTTCTAGATAAATAGCACTTAGAAGTAAGTGTAGCGCTCACGGTGAGTCTAGTGTAGGGTTTCGCAGGCACTTTTCATGCCAAGGATCACAAATTAATTAAGAAAATTTTGTCACTTGGAAACTCTTCTATTCACAGTCGCATCAAATCACTGTAGCAGTAACTTGCATGGAAAAATAACATTAGGGATATTTTTATTTTTAGCTGTCTTAATGAAATATAGCAGATGGAAATAAAGAGGAGAAGCCCGTCCTATGTGACTAGCCATCTGTCTGGGGATCAGCAACAAGTATTTCATGGATCACAGCGAGAAAATTAGTGGGTAATTAATGTCAGTCTTCAAGCTACCTTACAATTCTTCAATTTCATTATTCTACTCTATAGAGTAGCTTTCAAATGCAACTCATAACTTACCCGGCCATGAGAGACATGCTCATGGCACCACCCTTACCATTAGAGTACTAAACCTTGGGTTGAGCTCCAGCAGTTCCCTGCAATCCCTCCCTCCCTCCTGCACAGATCTGCAAAGCTGTCAGCGATCACACAGCCATCCGCTCACCGTGAACTCAGCTGCCAGGATCCTAAAGACTGTTCCAGTTGATCTAAATTTGCCTTAAAGACATTCATATCCCGCCCTCAGTTCTGTAGCACACCAAGCACTGGGACCACTGGGACTGGCACAGGACCGTCCCTGTACTTGGCATGTCATGGAAACCTGCTTACTGACTTGAACACGGAGTAAAGAGCTAATATCCAAAATTATTATTTTGTCTGTGTTGGGTTTCTTACTGACATGTAGCTTTTCCAAGTTGGTTAACTAGCTAGTCTGGAATCTCACTCTTCAAAACTGCTCCAATTACTTCTACGCACTGTTCAGTCGGAGGAAGCCTGTCTTGTTTAATGACATCCTAAACAGACACACAATCCCGAACGCTGCTAAAGGTCACGCAGCCCGAGCTTTTGGAGATGAGATACTTATTCAATGTTGTCATCGTTATACCCTCTCGGTGCTCACACATGCTGCATTACGGCTGCAGCTTTTTCTCCCTTTCCTTTTTGGGAAAATCAATGCCTTGTCACAAGAAAGTTTTTATATTTCACCATTACAGAGTATTGCTTATTCTTCTCTGGTAACAGGATATTGTTATCAGGCTATTTTAACTTTGTTTATTACCTCCATTCTGCCAGCTCCTACAATTCACTTGATACTGTTTTGGTTATTTTTATGCTTTGATTTAAGAACAGTGTGCTCCAAGACTGCACTTTAAGAAATGCCCCGAGGAGCAGAGCCAAGGGAGTCATCAGCTCATTTGCTGGACTGTACTGAGCTCTACACGATGCCTTAGGAAATAACCTCTCTTCCTGGAAATCCGCGGTTAGCTGGTAAAACTCTACTGTACGGCGTAAACATAATTAATCTTCACAAAACCCTCGACACACAATAGCTGAACCTGACATAGCAGGTGAAATTGCGTTATTCTTCACACAACGAAAGCGGCCCCACCAACACAGCTCGAATCTTGGGAATCCTATCTGTAGACCTTCTACATTTTTGGCTATGTCTTCTATTACTTTTGTGGCCTTTGTTTTTTTTCCTTCTGAACGGGTAAGCAATCTGTTTGCTGACAACTACCAAATATTTGCAAACATGTTTCAGTCTACCCTTTTCAAGCTTGTAGGTACATGTACAAGTCATGGAAAAGTCCCCTCGACTCCGTGGCCATAACTTCACCATCTCATCCCTCTTCCTCTCAGCCGAAGGCGCCGGTGGTGGCTGTGCTCGGCAGCGGGGGCCGATCCGGCCGGCACAGCACGGCAGCTGGTCCTCCTCAGCATCGCACCCGCTGAGGGCGTCGGGGCTGGGGTGGGATTGGGATGTCAATTAGAGGGAGGCCATCAATCAGCCCCTCCCTTCCAGCTTTCCTCTGAAAACACCTGTAAGGAAATTATTAAAATGCATCCCCGCTGATCCCCCCCGGCCTCATCTACCGAGGTGTAAATTAGAGGAGCAGATGTGTGAGTTGGGTGTGTGCCGCTTTTTCAGCTGAGCCGCCGCGCCGGCTCCGCGCCACCACGACCCCCCGCGCCAGCGCCGGGCCCCCGTGCCGTGCGGCGGCTGGGTGGGCGGCCATGGGCAACCTCCCTGCGCTCGGCCGGGGACACCAGCGCGAGCGAGCGGGGTTTTGCTTTGATAGACTCTATCTGCCTAAAATATGGGGATTGCGTAGCTTACCCACTTCCTAAGGAAATCGTGAAGATCATTCAGATAAGATATTAGGAAGAAATTATTTATTCTGAGGGTGGTGAGGCACTGGCCCAGGTTGCCCAGAGAAGCTGTGGCTGCCCCATCCCTGGAGGTGTTCAAGGCCAGGTTGGACGGGGCTTGGAGCAACCTGGGCTGGTGGGAGGTGTCCCTGCCCAGGGTGGGGGGGTTGGAACTGGGTGGTCTGCAAGGTCCCTTCCAACCCAAACCATTCTATGATTCCATGATCATCCAATTAACACTCGGGAGGGTTGCTAGAGAACTGCAAAGTGAGAGCTTATGAGATGTAAAATACCATTTGCGTTTTAATGACAAAAGGATGAAGAGATGATCTTAACGGACATATGTGCAGTGCCATGTGCCTTCTGCATACCCTTTGCCGTAGCCCTGTTTCTGGTTTGGTGGCATGTGCACATCTGGGCGCGCACACACCGGCTGGAGGGGAGGGATCGAGCATCTTCTGCTTTCTGCATCCCAGGGCCTGGACAGACAGAAAAGCAAACGTGCAGAGGCACTTGCTGCCCGGAGAAGCGCGATCCCTGCGTTACTCCTTCGCTGCGCCGTTGGCTGCACTTTGAGAATATGTACAGCCAGGAGACTGACTTCCCTGGTATGTTATATCCAAACTGAGGCAGTAAGAGAGCAGGGCGGCTCCAGATCTCTCCCTCCTTTCCTCTCCTCCTAAAATTTCAAGCAGCCAGAAGGTTGCACAGAGACGAAGATGAGGAGAATTTCTCCCTAAGCTTTACCTAAGCCAAATCCCCCAACAGTTAACTCGAAAGTAGTTCTGGAAGAGCTGTTGGCTCTGCGGTGCGGTTTCTGTTTCGGCCCCAGGAGCAAGGCTGAGCCTTTGGCAGGGCAGGCAGCACCCGGCCGCCCAGCAGGCTCCGGCGGCGAGGCTGGTGCTGCCGGCGGGTCGCAGCGAGGCAGAGCTCAGCACCGGCCACAAAACCCACCCGAGCACTGGGGGTGGCTAACCCGCCCGGCCCCACTGCGGCCGCTGGATGAAAGGGCTGGTTCGAAGCTAATTTGGGGTTTTGGGCACACGCTCGGGTCCCTGCGGTGTGCACATCCCCAGTTTGCCTCCCAGGGACCACGAGCAGCCTTTGCCAGCTGTAACATTACCTTCTTTTTTCCACCCATCTCAGCCTGCTGTCGACAATACTCGTAGCAGCAGTCAGGCAGCACCGAGCGCGTTTCAAAATCCACTTCTGCTTTCGTGGCCAAATTAACCTCCCGGCTATCCAGGAACGGGTAACAAAACCTCACGGCTTCATGGCCTCGATGGTCTGTTAATGACGCGCAACATAATCATCCTCCCTCTCTGCGCTGCCATCCCCCACGCAGAAATCCAAGCCGTTTTATGGTGTATTTAACCTGGAGCTCTACCTCCCTGTAGGGATATGGCTGGGATTTTCAAATGAGACCACTGGGAGTCTGTTGCTCAATTCCAATTGTGTTTCGGGGGATTTGGCGAATAACTCGCAGCCTCTTTTAAAAACTCGCAGAACGGCAATGGAGATAATTTGCAGGTTATCCGCAGAGGCAGAATGCTCGAGGTTCATTACAATACCAGTTAAATGTTATTTATCTCATTCATTGTCTCATTCTAGTTACTCATTTCCCCTGGAAAGCCAAAGACTTGGACACGGGAGTTGGCTGGATGAGGTTCTTCTTTCAACTGTCATTCTCAGTTTAGAAATAATACCTAGAAATATCTTTTTCTACGCAGTCTGAAGCCGCCAGCCAGGGCAAACAACTGCTTATTACAGGAGCTCAGATCCAAAGTTTACCACCATTCATGGATCCAAGGTTTTGGTTTGGCTGATGATAAAGAGAGGCGAGTAAAGCCGAGTAAGCCCAGATCCGAACTCCTCCCGGTGTCAGCGGCCAGGAACTGGTCTGCTTCCAGCTTATCTTCACAAACGCCCATGGTCTGAGCTGCAAAGTCAGTTCTGAAGCAGTACAACAGGAGCCTTTGGGTAAAAATGCATCGCTGTTACTAACAGTAAATAAATATAGGACATAAGACCTGCTGTGGTAAAGAAAACTGCACCTGAGCGAGATATTTCGAGCACTGAGCTGCACCCCCAGGATTTGCACCCCGGGCTCGCCGGGGAGCTGCCGTGCCGGGGAGGCAGCGAGCACCCATCCCAGGCTGTCCTGAGAGCCGCGAGTGTCTCCTGGGCTGTAACCCATCCCAAAGGGCTTCGGGCACTGGTTTGGGTGACATACAGCACAGCTGCTCGGGGCGCTGGAGAGAGGCGAGAGCAACGCGGACGGCGCGTATCGTGCTATTTGATCGCAGGAATCACAGCTGAGCCCCCGGCAAGCCCCGGCAGGCATCGCCGCTGCCGGCTCTAAAAGGGCAGGGAAGGCGCTCTGCGGGGGAGAAGCCTGCCCGGCGCATCGGCTGCATGCTGCTGCAGTGACAGCGCGGCCGACCTCCGTCGCAAGCCAAATCCTCTCCCTGATCCCTCATTCCACTGCACAGATACGAATACAAACTGGCCTTTGCAGCTGAAGGAAAAGGGCGAAGGTGTTTCTTCTCCCCGTCAACCCCGTCCTGACCGCTCAGATGTTGTGAGTTAGAAATTCCCAGTATTTTTTGAAGCCTGAAGGCTACTGAGTTACATCTAATTCCCTGCCATTTATCTTTTAATGTTAACCTTTGAGGACTGTTTTCATTACAGTAATGGTAAGAAACCATAAAAGCAAAAGAACCCAACCAAATCCCAGATTTTTATTTCAGTCACACAATGCCAGGAGGCAGATAAATGACTGCAAGCCTTCGCGCAGGTATAATTACATTGCAGAAAACTCCATCCTACTCCTCAGCGCTTAAATTCTCTTCTCCAGTAAAACGCTCCTACTGAGCTGGGGTGTTTCCCAAATGAAAGCAAGATTCCGAGCCGCGTTGTTGGATGCCATTCCAATGGGCACGCGCCTGAACGCTCTGCTGAACCTCTGCCTCCCAAAGGAGCTCTCAGCTAAATACCTGGTAGCTGCTGGAGCTTATAGCGTTGAGGATCCTTATGGCACAGACCCTTCATGACCCACTTAAAAACCAAAATATAAGCAAGTCAGTTCCTGCTGGTATCGGTTTTACCTGCCCTTGCCAAAACATCATCTTCAGTTTCCAAACTTGCTGCTGTCTTTCTAAGG
Source organism: Anarhynchus alexandrinus (assembly GCA_008711295.1). Classification (NCBI taxonomy): domain Eukaryota; kingdom Metazoa; phylum Chordata; class Aves; order Charadriiformes; family Charadriidae; genus Anarhynchus; species Anarhynchus alexandrinus. The sequence continues at coordinate 1,153,439 of VUYV01000208.1, read as the reverse complement.
ACCAGGATGATAATTAGGCTCATTAGGCTGGAGGATCGGTGAGTTCAGGCTCGCATCCCGCTTCCTCGGTACTCAGGAATTTTACTGCATGGTCTGTTTTAGCCATACCCTAAAATACAAGAGGTAACACATGAAAAAGGCAATAAAAGCAAGAGTCTTCCCCAAATGCCCTGTGCCTAGCGAAGCGCGATGGCCCCGGTGTACACACCACTCTCCGGGCTGTCAGGGGGTTCGGTTGCTGTTTCTCTGGGGATGGGCGCTGCGGCGGGTCCCCGGGTCACCCTCTCCCTCCTGGTGACAGGCTCATGCAGCAGTACCTGCTTCCTTTCAGGACGTGTACGTCATTGATCAAAAATAGCCACTTTGGTTTATTTTCACACCCACTTCAGTAGCTGGGGGGGGGTCAGCTGGGCTTTGTGTCCATCTCAAAGCATTGGAGACCAGCCCAAGTCTGGAAGGTTTTATGACTGTTCTGTGCAAAGGAAAAAGTCTATGGGGTGAGAGGAGGAGGGACCAACCCTTCCAGCCCCGGCTCAGGCGAGGCCCAGCAAGAACATAGCTCTTAGCAAAGGCTTTTCACCTCCTTATTTTTTTTTTTTTTCAGCCCATGAGCAGAGGTTGAAGTTGTGTTTCCAATCTGGAAGAGCAACATTGAGCCAGTGGTCTCTGCAGCACAGCTCCAGGTTGTCTCACCCGCCTGTTTGAACCCGGTTTTCTTACCCAGTTTATATATTAAGAGCTGCAGGGCCATTCTTACTGGTAATCCTCACAGAGTGCCTTGCCCAGGGGGTCTGATGAACCTCCTCCCACTAACTGAATATGCATAGAAAGACCTTGCCAGTACCACCCAAATTAATGGGTAGAAAGACACAGTGTGTGCATTAAATCATATTTAGCAGTCCAAAGGATTAATTGCCCTGTTCACATAAGGGTTAGTGGGGAAAAACAATCTTTCAAAGAGTTTAAGTTTTGGCCCCATCCCTTTGCGGGGCATCCGGCCCTCCCACACCGTCCGGGTCGATGTAAATCTCACCCAGAGGGACTCTGTGTGCTCAGAGCCCTCCGCTTCCACTCGCTGTCCGCAGACAGACATGAGTGTGTGTGTAAGTGCTGCCCATCACCGCCCTGCGCTTTCCAACAAACGGGCAGGAATACCGCGGTGTTGCGTTGGCTGTGATCTGCATGTCAATCAGAGACTCCCGTGGTCCTTTCTGATATTCATACCAGGATCGCAAACATCCCTTATTTGCTACTCAAACTTGAGCCTCTGTCCACGAAGACCGGAGGAGGCATCCGGCTGGGAACATCTCACGCTCAGACCCTGGGCTTGCTCTCCTCCCCGCCTGGAGCGGCTGCAACGGCAGCCAGCAGCAGGGGAGCTTAGACCATAAAAAGCGCACTAAATAAACCCAATCTTCGCACCAAGGTTGATAGAAAAAGCCATAAAAAGCAGGGACAATAAAAGAGAAAAACGCACGGCAACGTCAAATCCTAGACGCTGACATGAAAGGATTTCGCTTGAAAAAGGCTGCCCAAAATTCTCTCTCCTGAAGGCGATCGGCATGTCCTGTCCTAGCAGGATTACTGCTTGCACATACATGCCTACGTCAGTTTGTATTCATAGCCCTAAAATGTTCCTGTCAGTTACACGCTCCACAAATACCAGCAAGACTTGAGATCCTGCTTCCCCCTCGCCCCAGCCCACCCCTGGTGTCGCTGCATCTGCTTGTTTCATCTATCATTGGTCCCGTCCTCATCCTCGCCTGAGCATATGTTGCGGGAGGAGAAATATAATTAAGTTTGGAAAATTCGTTTCGAGGTAACCAGATGTCTTGCACCACCTTGAACATACTTCCCACACCTTAATTAGCAGAGGGAAAGTCGCTGCCTGTGGCTGAGCGGCACCGACCGCAGCGGGAGCCGCCGGCAGCCCCTGCCTCGCCGAGGGCAGACGGGCTTCGCTCTGCGGTGCGGGGAAGTGTCCTGCAAAGGCTTTGGGAGCGCTGTCGCGGATTTGGAGAGGGCTCAGTTTCTGGCGCTTATCACCTGTACACATCCTGATTGCCTGTATACATGCTTAAGCTGTGAGTTCCCTTTGTTTTGCTTCAGGGCTGCGTGCTTGATTTATTACGGCCAGACAAGTGCGGTTACGTGTTCATACGCTGAATCCGCATCGTTAATTTGTGTAGTTACTTCTGGGTGCTTGCTGGGTGACGTGGTGGTGGATGGGCAGTAACACCGCTGTACTCGGGCAATCAGTCGCAGGAACTGCACGCGCTAAATCAGGATTAGCCCTGTGCCTACAACACAGCCGTCCACCAATAACCTGCGAAAATGGCATTTCTGGATTGCTGTTTTTCAAGAAATGCCTTGTTATTCTGTAAAATGTTGGAGGAGACTCCAGCTGCCCAGTCAGGACCAGATACGTACAGACCGGCAGCTTGCAGGAGCAGCAGGGCTGGTTTAGCTCTCTGCAAAAATCTTTCCTTCCTCTGCCAAAGCCTCAAATCCCTCTGACGGCCCTTTAGGCGTACTCCTGCCCCGCAGAGAGGGAAGGGATTGTGCGGAGGGAATGGAGCGATGCTGGGAAGTCCGGAGATGGTGGGGAGCCACTGGGAGAAGCGGCGCTGCTGGGAGGATGCTGGACTGTGCCCACATCACCCTCCCGCTAGCGCAGAGGGACGCTCGCTCCAGGGGAGGGTTTTCCTATCTATGTCCATGCTGCGTGCCCGCTCTCTAGGGAACGGGGCACTGGCTATTTCCGTACCCCCGTCAGCAGCCAGGAGCGATGGGGTATTCCTTTCCTGGCCCTGCTCTCGCCCCCAGGGCCAGGTGTCCTCCTCCCGTCCCGTCCAGCTCGCTGGGTCCCTGCCAGCGGCCCCGGTGCCAAGGGAGGGGTGACGCAGCACCCGTCTTCCCGACTGGAATGGGGAGGGACGGGGGAGGGACTCAGAGCTCCTCTCTGGCTTGTGCCCTTGCCACCCTCCTGCTCCCTCCTCTCTGCATGATCCCGCTGCGTTCGTGCCGGGAGGACCACACCGGTGTTGCACGTACCGCAGGGATGCATCTTCCCTCGCCGAGACCACCAAACCCCAAACCAACACCCCAAAACGCGACACGACACCCCATTTCTGCATCCTCAGCCGTGTTTGGAAGCAGCCAAGACATACCCACCACGGCCCTGGTTTCCAGCAGGAGCGGCCATGCCCATGCCAGCAGTGGCAAAGCCGTGCCGGGGCAGCGGGAAGGACGCGGGTGCTGCCCTGGGATGGGGCTCTGATTTTGGGCTCAGCTGCCGCACGCTGTCTGCGGCCCCGGCTGGGTTTCAGCTGCTGGCCCAGCAGAGCAGAGCGGTCCCCGTCCCCCCGCACCCTCCGAGCCGTCTCGGTGTGCCGCATGGAGACAAAAATACCTCCCCAGCTGCTGCCCACCTGGTGCTCGAGACGAGTTTAGGAAACAGCAATAAGAAACTGAAAATAAAAGGCCCAAAAGAGATAGATAGGAGGCTCGCAGCAGAAGTGAGAGAGCTAAAAATAGCGGTGATGTGATCCATCAGTGCTATAGGTCATAATTAACTGCTCGAGTGTCTTCAGGCATCGAGCAAGTGCAATAGGAAACTCACAGGGGTTTAACAGCCGAGACGGCGCGTCCTGGGCTCCCGGCGTGCCACTGCTGAAAATAGATGTGTGGACAGTCCCCTGGCCGGGTGACGCCGGGCACCGGGGGGGCATCACCCCCTCCGCCCCACGCTGGGGACCACCATGCTCCTTTCACCGCCTGCCATGGAGACACGGGATTTTCCAGGGGACGAGCCCCCCGCTCTTGCAGGGTGAGCGAAGGCCAGGGAGGAGCGGGCAGGTGCTGACCCTGCGGGCACCATCACCCTTTTGGGCACAAGCCCGCTGCCGTATTGCCAGTGGCTGTCGGGACCGCTGGGAGATGGATGGGCACACGGACAAGCTGCAGGAGCAGCTCGCAGGGAGCCTGCGTAAGCCCCGTGTGCACTGGTGTTTCCCTCGTGGTGGTTTGGGAAGGAGAAGCCACAGCTCTGGTTGGTCTTCGAGTCTGGAGACAACGCGATCGGTGCTCTCTTGGCCACCCCGCGTCAGGCAGCAGCACCTTCCGGGGGGGTTTCTCCGTGCCCGCGCACAGCCGTCTGCCCCTCACCAGGACCAGCGCTGGGGGGTTGGCTTGGTTGCAACCCAAGCTTTATGTCCAAACCCTACTCGATGCTCAAGGGATTGAAACAATCAAGGCGAGAGACCTGGACGTGTCCTGTCCCCCCCAGACGAAGCCCCGGGGCCGTGCCCGCTCTCCGGCTCCAGCCCTCCCAACACACTCATGTTTTGCAGAGCGCAGCGACACCCCTCCGGCCGGGAGGGACAGCCCGTTCCTCGGGGAGCCCCGTTTCACCAGGGAAAAGGGGTTTATACAAATGAGAGAGGTGCAGGAGGTGCTTGTGAGAAGCGAGTGGGGTAATGCCGCCGCAGAGAGGGGTTCGGCTCTCGGCTCCACGGCTGTGCCCAGCCCCGAGCCCTGCGGGTCCAGCGTTCGGACACTGCCCATACCTGGTGACGGCTTGTCATAGTCACGGGGTGGGTCTGGCAGATCAAAATATTGCGGTCACTTAAAAGGCTCCTCTCAAGTCAATTTATGCCCAATATTTAGTTTCTGTAAATATAGGATATTGTGCATGAGATCAAGTGGAAAGTTTCTCCTTTAATTCCTCCGGAAACAGAATTATTTATTTGAGCCGCTATTCCCTGGAAGCATTTGACTCAACCATTACGACATTGTGATAGAGGAGAAATTCAACACCACGACAACAGCCCTCAGCTAATCTGTTTTCTTTTCTGGGGCCAGGAAAGCTCAGACTGGGAGAGGGATATTTAAAACCAGTTCAGCTCTAAGAATGGGTGGTAGTTAAAACCAGAAAGAAATAGGCAATGATTTTAAAAACAAATACGTGATTTAATCGATCGTGATCCTCAGCAAAGTTAAAGCAGCTACAAACGATGAAAAACATGGTGGGTTTTGGTGTTCCCCATTGCATGTGAAGCAGCCTGATGTCGGCTGTGGGCTGGGAACGACCCCTGCACGGCACGGCCGGAGCCGAGCTGTATGGAAACAGCCCGCGATCCAGCCCTACCAAAACTGCCCGCCGCCGCTGAGGTCAGCGGGAGAGGGGATCACTGACCTCTGTGCAAAAGCACATTGGGTACCCACTCAGGTGCNACGGCTGTGGGCTGGGAACGACCCCTGCACGGCACGGCCGGAGCCGAGCTGTATGGAAACAGCCCGAGATCCAGCCCTACCGCCGCTGAGGTCAGCGGGAGAGGGGAGCACTGACCTCTGTGCAGAAGCACATTGGGTACCCACTCAGGTGCCATCTCCCCAGCTTGCATCCCCCCGACACATCTGCTTTAAACCCCGTGCGGAGCCTCTCTTCCCTCTGTGGAGGTGGCCCCGGGGGGCTCACGCCTGGCCCAGCAGATGCATGTATCCCGTATGTTCCTCGGGGTGATGTTATGCAGTGGAGCCCGGAGGTAGCGGTGCCGTGGGAGAAGGGCCGGCCGCAGGGGTGAGCCGTGCCCCCGCGGGGAAGGGGCGGGCAGCCGGGCTCCGGCGGCTGCAGGGGGACGGACGGACACACAGAGGATTTATCCAGGGTGCGGACAACTCACCACTGTAATCAGTCAGTACGCACCTCGCTCTCACGACTCCTTCTCCCTGGCCCCCGGTCCCAGTGCTGCTTCTGCACAATGTATATAGGGCCTATAGGGAGACTGGAGGGCATTGCAGCCATCTGGGGCTGAGATTTAGGAGAACTTTGGATTTCATGGCACAGCCGGTGCCGTCCTGACCAGCACGAGCACAGCACTGGGAGCGGGAAGAGGAGAGCGATGTCGGCTGCGTGGCCGCGGCCAAGGGTGCATCCCGCGGGGGCGCATCCCGCTGGGTGCCCCGGGGACCGGCTGCGGCTGCAGAGCCACGCTGGGTTTGAGTCAGAAGAGCTGGAAAGGCATCATTTTATTTTCTCCCATTCTCCCTATTTTTGGCTTCAGATTCTTGGATGTCTCCTGCCTACTCCCAAAATATGTGACAAGGAGTAGGTTTGAGATAGTAACAATATTAAAATGAGTCAAAGTGCAGCATGAACTGAAAGTTTGCACAAATGCAGTATCAAACCTCTCAGCAAAAATAGCAGCCGAGGAGCAGGCAGGAGATCCTCGGGAAAAGACCAGGGAGCAAGGGAGGATCGCAGGCTCAGCGGGGTCCCCTGGGCTGTGTGGTTTAGGAAACCTCATGGGGACTGTCACACGTTTGATGTGCTCTGCTCAGCACTGCTCAGGCTGAACAACCGAGGAGACAAAAATCCAGAGAGGGATGGAAATGATCAGAAAATATAGGTTATGAGGAGAGAGAGGGAGATACCCGGGGTTTGTAGTCCATGGAAGGCCAAGGGAGATGTGGTAACAGTCCCCAGAAGTTACCGCAAATAAGAAGGGAATAAAATTGGTTTCTACATACATTGACTGTGAAAAGGGCAAGACTGTCCCGACTGGCTTTGCGTAACCTCCTGAAAAGCCCCAGATGAAGGGATGCCTTATCTGTGACATTTAAATCTGCTCCCAAGTCAGCGGTGAAAAAAGCTCCCCCGCCTCGGGCATAACACGGATCCCTCCGGAGCCTACAGAGGTCCCTCTTCCAGTTTAATTCTCCTCTGGCAAAGACACAGAGGCCTTTCACCAGCTACTGCTGCTTTCAGCAGATCTTCTGGTCCCCTGGGGAACGGGCCCAGGCCAAGCCCAGCTGCGGTACCCGGGGAAGGCAAACCGGGACTTGATTTCTGGGGAGAGCGACCCGAGCAAGCAAGGAACCGACCAGCTGAGAAATGCTCCTTTGCCTCATGCTGATCCCTCAGCAGGAATGGGTTTAGGGAGGAGGTGAACCATTTGCAGCTTTCAAATTAAAGTGATCCGTGTTAACAAATCAGTTATTCGTTGTCTACTTTAGAGCACAAAGCTTTAGCTATAGAAATATACGTTCACGCTGAGTAATCCGTTTAAAGGCTCTATTCTTGAGCGTACAGCACCGGCCTGGAGAAGTACAAAAAACTTCATGAGCAAAGTGGGGGAGAGAGGAAATGAAAATGAACCAAAAGTTGGAGGGATCGATGGGACCACGGAGCAGTCTAACATGAAGCAGGAGATGCCTCATGGTCTGTGCAGATGCCGGTGGAATGAAGACAGCAAATCAGGATTATAACGAAGTGGAAGAAGAGATGGGAGAAAAATGGCTTCGAAACCTTGTGGACCACCTCAGCATTTGCCAAGAGGTGTACGGTGCTGGGTAATGCCCCTCGGTCCCACACAGGGCAGTGACCCAGCCCAACACGCTCACGTCCCACGAGAAAGAGCAAACATAATGTTCATCTTCTGGGAACTGAGAAAGCACTGGCTTGGGAATAAGCCATTTCGTTGAGGAGGAGGAAAGAAGGAAGATGTTTCCCCCATTTGCCAAAGTTTCTGAAGTCTAAAGTCATCATTGCCACCCTTGTCCTTCCTCCATGGTAATAAAGGAACTCAGGGTATTTTGGGGGCAAATCTTATTCCTCTCCTCCCTTCTCGTGCCCTCAATTCGAGGCTTGCAGCGCTTGTAATCCTGCAAGAAGGAAAGCGGACGCTTCCCGCAGGGACACGAATAGCCCCATTGAAGTCACATGCTGCGACGTTACCTGCGTGCTCAGAAGTTTGCAGGATTGAGGCTGTTGAGCCCAGGGGTCATTTTTGGAAGGAGTGTCCCTGACACCCCAAGCACCCCACAGGAACTGAACGCACCCAGACCATGGGTTCAAAGCCACTCACGGAGCGGGTGTGTTGAACTGAAGCCTGCTCTGGGAGACTCGACGCACGGCGCAGTCCGGGCGCCCGTCCTTGGGCCACCAGAGCAGCTCTTGGCCTTTTGCTCAGCTCCAGCGCTTGTCACGGCCCTGAATAGACCAGGACAGTCCCTAAATTGCACTTACCAATAGAAAATGTTTAACATTGCCCAAGTGGGTGCGCTTGATAAGAACATTTAATTACTATACTTCCTAAAGCATCCCAGAAAGCACAGTGCTGTCGGGCAAATAAAAACTCTAAATAACTCCAAGCCGTTAAAAGCCAATAGGTTCCTCCACAGCCATAAAACCTGCAGAAATAAAGATGCCAAATGCTGACGCTATTTAAAGGGAGGGCACAACAACGTGTCACCATATGGTGGTGTGGCGCTAGCCAAGTCCCTCAGTTACACCACGTCCATGGCAGCGGCTCATTTTTTGCTGGTGTCCGGCTTTCCCCTGGGAGCATCCCCGGGCTCCCCGCAGAGCGCGCCCGCCTGCTCACGGGATGAGCAGCTTTTCCCAGCACAGTGTCGGTGTTAAGAGATGACCAGCTGGCTTATTCCAAGCACATAATATTTTTTTATATTTTTAATCAGAAGCTATAAAATCCAGGAAACGTGGATTTATGGCCTATAAATGGTTTAGTAGAGCTATGACCTACCAGCTTATGCAAATTTATTTACTACCAGCTCTGGATGGGGTTCCTATTACAGCGACTCACTGAGCTCATTGCGTAGCGTTTCTTTATTTGGGCTCTGTTAAGGACCAGAAAGACCACCAGCACTGAAAGACCTCGAAGCGTGCCTGTCTGATCTGCAGCTCGTGTGAACCACGACCATTTCACCTAGCTCTTCAGCTCCCATTTTCTCTTTTGGGGTTCAGCCCGAGAGTAGACCTGTATGTTATGGTGCGCAGATACCAGCCGAAAGCACCACTGAGCGAGCAGTAAGAAGGGTGGTCCAGGTGGGATCAGCCCCCGCTGCTCGAGGCGCAGGGAGCCCGGCAAAGTCTGCTTTAACCATAAGAGGAACATGGAAACAAATTGTCACTTCATCAGCAGGGCAAGCCCAGCCAGTGCCGCTGGCCTTCCCCCTTCACAACCTGAAAACGCTCCTTAGGACCTACTCTGAGCTACTTCTCCTTCCTTTGTCTCATTTAAGATCACACCTTGCAGTGCTCGCGAATCCCAGCTCACAGAACGGGAACACTTTCAACGCCCGAGTGCTGCTGGCAGCCCGAAGCGCTGCCGCCGGCTTAGGCACAGCTTCGTTAAAGTCTCTTCATCCCTCCAGAAAGTTTCCTCCGTGCTCCCTTTTGCAGCGTTTCTGACCCATTTGTGTGATTCCCGGGCTGGGTGAGTAGCGAGGGCACGTCCCGGGCAAGGCTGGCTGCCCCAGTCTCCTCTGGGGACCCGGTACGGTGATGAACCACCTCTCCTGCCCTCTCCACTGCCATCGCATAAGGGGCTCGGGTGCCTCCGGCCGCCCCCACAGCAGTTACAGCTATTCCTTTTCCTGAGACCAGGCCGGTTGCCGGCGTTTTGCCTTCCCGATGCCAAATAGCTTTTTGACCATCAGAGCCCTGAGCGTTTTGCAAACCAGGACCAGAGCAGAACCCGGAGGAGAAGGGTCTGAAGAGCCACCGCTTTTCCTCGGAGGACCAACCCCGCAGGGACCGTGGCACACGTCCGCCTCACCTTTCTCCCGAGCACGAGCCGCCCGCCGCCTCTCCGGGCACAGCTCACGGCAGCAGTTCGGCCGTGCCTCTGGCCCAAAGTTGACATTTTGGGCTTTATTGCAGACGTGGGTTGCTATGGTGAAATGACGGTGAGATGACCTTCTGAGCACCCTGAAAAGTTCGGAGATGTGGCTGAGAAACAACTTTTTAAAACCCTTGCAAAAGCCGGTCATCTGACTCGCTGTGTCGAGCTGACGGCAGAGTTTGACAGCACATCGTCGCCCAAAAGGCGGCAAAACTGTTCCCTTACCCCCATCGCACGAAGTCTGTACTCTGTCCTGGTGCTTTTCTGCAACGGTACTGCCAGTGGGGCATTGCCGGGGATGTTCCTGGTGCCACGGCGTTCCCCCTTGAGACATCCTTTCTGATTTTCTCTTCCCACACAGGGAACACCGCAGCCCCCCGCGGAAGGCAAGGACGGACGGACGCCTCGTGGCTGGTGCTCGGAGTTGGCAACGCGGCTGCCGGGGCTGATGCTGCTCCCCCCGCACCTCCCAGGTCCGGCTGGGCACGGGGACCCGGCTGCAGCATCCTTCCTTCCCCGGAGAAACGAGACACAGGCACATCTGCAAAGGGCAGAGGAGTTTTTTTTGCCAGTGAGCACCCACACAGTGTTTATTTGCAAGTGAGTCAACCGGACTCTAATGGTTTTGTGGATGCCGCACATGTCACCTCTCTCTTATCTCGGGGATTTTTATTACCTTTTGGGCAATTTTGACAAGAATTCAATTTTCCCTGCCCACGCACACACCCTGCTGTTCTCTCATTGAACACATCAATTAGCAGCCAAAAAAGTCCTCAGCATCTTTTCTCTTCTGGATTCAGCCTCCAACACCATTTCCCAGTGCAATTACCCACCCCGAACCGCTGCCAGGTCTGGCCTGAAAGACTGAAACGCTTCGTACCGGCTCCACGTGCTTCTCACGCCCACAGACGTCTCTTTGCTGTCCCGGGAGCAGAAACCAAACCCCCAAAGTGAGCAGGGACAGAGCCCTGCATGGCACCTGCATCCCTGCGACAGCATCTGTCAGCAGTGCCCGTGCAGCGGCAGAAGAAACTTAAAGCTTTATCTCATCCTCAGTATCTACCACATCCAGAGGAGTATCCAGAGGTATTCCAGCCGCCTTCACAAACCAACGAGCTCTCCGATTTCCTGCTGGGATGCAGACAGCTGCCCATTTTCCATCAATCTGGTTGTTTCCAGGAGGTAGAAGCCGAGTCCTCAAGCCTGCAGGCACAGCGGGCTGCGGGGTGACCTACACGTCTGCCCCGTTCTTGCTCTCTCCTCCCGGCGTTTGCTTTCAGCCACCCTCAGACAGGACAGGACAGGACAGGACGTGTGGTCTGAACCAGTGCAACACCTATCAGGTTTTTGTGTTTGTTTTTTTTTTCTCTTAAACTCAAAGCATCAGCCTAATTTTATTTTAAAGGGAGACCCTGAGAACTGCGTCGGCAAACCAGGCCATGAGAGAGCATAACGATGACACCATAACGAAGTGCTGCCACCGCCACCATGCTGGTCCAGCCGTGGAACCTGGCTGGTGGCAGCTGCGTCATCCTGGCCGGCGCAGAGCCAGGGCAGGACCCCGGGGCCGCGGGGATGCAGCACTCCCCATCTTGGCCCCGTGCGCTGAAAGGTGGAAGCAAAAAGCAGATGTGGAGCCTGGGAAGGTTTCCAACGTGTTTTGGTTTTTCCTTTTTTTCCCCTCATTTAAGCTCCAGACCCCAGGCAGCCTACAAAGCAGGAGCCTCTGGGCACAGTGACATTTTGTGCCGTGGTGGCGGCTGCAGCAGGTGATGGCAGGAACCCTCCCTTTCACTGCAGAACCCATCTGCGTGTCCCAAAGCCCGTGGCCTCTGGGGTGGGAGAGGCAAGGGGAAGGTCCAGAAGGTCCATGGCCCCCCACCACCACTGCAGCCAGAGCTGCTGCTCACGGGCAGCTTTGCGGCTGTTCTCCAGGAGGGTATGAATTAAGGGGGTTGTTAATGTCCCACCTGCAAACTGGAGCAGGACTCTCCTGAAGCTGGAGAAGCGGCAGGCGGGGGGTGGATGCGGCTTGACATGCCGGCTGGGGCTTTTTTGGAGAAGGAAACCCTCACCCTTGCCTCTTTCTAAGCATTACGTGCAAAGGGCTGAAGAGGTCCCAGCTCCGGAGCAGCCGCCTCCAGCCCAACCTCTTGGCTGGGACTGTACCGGAGACAGACAAATCTCCACGGCGGCAGAGGTGAAGGCGAGGGAGAGCCATCTTCTGAACCCTTCCATGATCAAACACCCAGGTTCTCCTTTCCTTTCTTTGACCGCTGACACAACAGCTTCACCTTGAAGAGCTGTTAGAGGAAACCCAAAACACGGATGTTGAGAGAAAGGCAGGGAGAAGAGGATACTCCAGGAAAATGAGTTCTCCCTCCAGGTCTCCATGTTGCCTCTGAATTGTAAGAGCACCATCTTGTGTTTAAACACGCCGCGGACTGCGCCCAGCCCTGGGCTTCCCTCCTCTCTAGAAGCACAAGCAGATAACAACAAATCACAGTCCACATCGCTTCTCATCAGCTCCCTTCTCACCATCACTTTAAAAAGTGTTTTGAAAAGCAGGAAAACAACTCTCATATTTGGGTTTGTCATCTCAAAATAGCTTCTTAAGAATTTAACTATTACCGTACAAAACTGCAGCGAGTCCTGACCACCACACCGTGAACGGGAGCGCGGTCCGAGGCCAAAGGAGCGGCTCAGAGCTGCTTTTGCAGTGGCCTTAAGGGGCATTTGTGCAGAGATCATCGCGGTGTTAAACAGCGCTTACAGACTGTATTGCTCAAATAGCTTTCAAAGAGATTACAGGGTGCTGAAAAGGGGGGGTGATGGCTAAAAGAATCCTGCATTTTGGTTTGCTATTCCATTGTAGGAAGGGGGAAATTATCTCAATCTCTAAGTTTGAGGCTTGGTTTCCAGCAAAGAAGTATTTTCCAATAAAAAAAGCATTCACATAGAAACAGTTTCACTTCCAGTATGGTTAACAACATTTTATGTATTCTGATTTAAATACCTCTTTGTATAGGAGACTGAGAACTGTTTTCGTGTCTGCTACAGAAACGGTGAGCGCTTTCCCCGTGATCCCCACGTTCGCTGCAGAAGGGTCCGGCTATTTTCCAATGGCTTCAAACGTCAGCCTCCAAGTGTCATCTGCAACACCTTAACCCAGGTCACAACTCTGTTAGTGCTTCTCTCTCTCAATACAGGATCTGAAAAATGAAATTACTTACCACAGACACGGGGTGCTGTCAGGGCTGCCAGAAGAGCTCGGACATTTCCAGAATAAAGATTTATGATGCTTCTTCCTATGTAATATGTACACGCACTGTCCTGGCACAGTGCAATGATGTGACACGCACGTGAATGGACACGTCCCGAGAATAAACACTGAGGAGAGGGAAATTTGTCAGTACACATGTTCTGGAGACAAAAATCTTGCAAGAAAACTCCAGTAAACGAGAAAAAAAAAGGTATTTTTAAGCACTAAGACGGTAAAATCTCAAGTTGGTACAACACTGGTTGCAGGACGCTTAGTGTTTTCTGAACCATGGATGGATTCATATGTTTGCATGTGCCAATATGAAGTATTTGCATCTTACAGGTACCGAAAACCAACACCCTTATGTGTGTCCTTCAGCACTGCTGGAGAGAAGCGGGTACCGAGTGCTCTCACCCGTGCCCAGGGAAGGGAGCGGAGGGCACCGTGCCCCGGCACACCAGGGGACCATGTTCTGATTGCACGAGGAGGGGACCACCCCGACCCCTTATAACAAAGGTTAACCAAATATTTTCAGTGGCATGGCCCCTCGTTACATACTAATCAAGATAAATCGTTGGGACAAACGTGGTTAGAAAGTGGCAGATGTGCCAGGAAAAAATTAAAACCTGGCTCTAGCTGAGAAATGACTCTCTTGTCACTGAGTTCTCCTTCTTCTGCCTTAAAAAATATAGTATTTCCTTCGCTGCGTGGTACGTAACCAACGTGTGTTTGAGCTTAGATGAATCTCTGGTAAGGGGTTAAGAAAACTTGAAAAAATTGCAGTGCGGGCACCTATTTCACCCGAGCCGCAGCCAAAGCGGATCTCCTCTATTTTCCTCCCCTCGGAGTCAGCGGGTTCGGGGGCCGCGCGCGAGGCGAGGGCAGCACGGCAGCGCCTGGGAGCCGGGCAGGGAACAAAGCTTTTCTTCAGCGTTTTTGCCCAGGCCCAGTGGGAGACAGCACGACGAGAGGAGCCGTGCGCCGACTCAAACGTACTACTGCCTGTGCTTGCGACGGCAATACGTGGCCGCTCCTGTAAAATCCCCAATTATTACACCTTCCGGTAGCATCAAAACCCTTTGAACTCAACGTGAGACTCCAAAGAACACACCAACCCGATGCATGTTTCATATACATATTTATATATATTTCATGTACAAAGTTACATTCTGAACCCCATGGATTCAATAATAGAAATAAATACTGAAAGAACTACACTGCTATATGAGCTTTTCTGCTCACAGAAAAGAAGCCTCAAGTTTTAACAGACAGCAAGTTTAACGCTGTAGTATCCATCTCGGATTACAGAGGCAAGTAAAATTCAGCGTAAAGTGTCCAACAGACAAAACTTTCAAAAATTACAGACCATAAAATGTTTAAAATATATGTTTAAAAGATTGAGAAATGTGCATCAACAAAATTAATAAAGGAAACTTAATCTTGTTAGAGGGCGGGAGAGACATTTAGTGTATAGAAAAATGCTTTGAGGTGCAACATAGGTTGTTACAATATGGCATAACCCTGTTAGAAAAAACATTTAATTTCCCTAAAGAACCGTATTTGAGTTTCCCGTGTCTGGTTTTACAGAGCAGGGCCTTCACGAGACCCCGTCTCAACAGGGTCACTTACAAGAGTGCTAAATCAGGTTTAATCCTTTGGTAACTTTTATAATACTCACATGGAAATAAATATTCAGTTACACAGCATTTTAAAAGACACACGTTCTTTAGAACAGTTAGTATAATAAAACAGATTTAACATTTGTTTGTTGCTAAGGCAGCCTATGATAAAGTGTCTACGCTCTGCCAGCTCTATCTGATCCAACGCAGGAAGACCTTCACAAGGAATGGACAACGCAGCAGCTTCTACAACGCGGTTCACCTTCACCATGCAAACACCCTTACCCAGGCAAGGAATGGGCTGCATATTTTGTGCTCGAAATGTTTCCAAACTATTAACAAGCCGTAGCTATCGAGAGATTAGCTCCTATTTCTATGATGCTTTAATCACATGAGTGTATGCATAAACACCTTCTCGAGGCGGATTCGCAGGAGTGTATTGTCATCCCAACGCCCGGCGGTCTGCGCGCTTTGCTCCCCGTTCAAAGCGGCCGTAAGTAGAGTTTATAAATCCCAGAGCACGGCGATGACAACAGGGACCCATTGGATCTACTGTACCTCAGGACAGGGGATAAAGTTTTAAAATGAGAAATACAGAGAAGTGCACATGCCTTTTATCTACACCCACAGTGGTACATAGTTCCCCCATCGTTTTCTTTAAACCCCTTCCACTTTTGGACAGAAACAATCATTCTCTGAAAAATTTGCAAGAGTTGGCCCACTGAGGTGACTAAAATGGCACGGTGGACCAGATACATTTGGCAAAAGACCAGGTACACACTCGCCAGATTGAACTGCTCTGTTTGACAGCAGTAAAGCTGTTCCGAGAAAACAGCTCAGCACTAATTACAAATAAAATGCTATACAAGGACGAAGGAACAGAATTGTGCGCTTTTTTTCTGAGAACATGAGAAGGTGACAATCAACCAGTGAGTAAAAGCTTTGGAGACTGTGTTTTTCAAAGAGGAAAAAAAAAAAAGTTAAGAAAATGGCAGGAGAAGCAATGAAACTGCACCACTCACAGTGAAGATTCTGCACAACAGTAAAAGTTTAGACAGCATTTTTCTTAGACATCCAATTTCATAAGTTAATTCAGATGTGCTTCAGGTTGAGCATACATGTCTATGTAAGTTCCAAGTAGGTCTTTCTAAGAGTGTTTAGTCAGTTTATTTCCTGTATTTGTATAATTTTTGAAAAGCTCCTAGACTTCATATTTAAGCCAAAGTACTCTAAGAGTGACGTTAAAGATGAATTTGGAAAGCAAATTATGAACAACATGCTCTCATCACTTTTGGCATTCTGAAGAGAAAAATACTACCAAGATATTAGACATCTTTAATAAGGATTTTTACTACATAGTTCATGTCCTAAATACATATTTACGAGAGGAACAGCTGTGTACAAAATATGTCGCTTAAAAAGTATTTATACATATAAATCTAACCAATAGACCTGAATGGAGTTTTTCTGGTTTATCAGCTATGATATGCATTTGAAAAAGCTGCCTAAATATATATTTACACAATAGACATCAGCTAAATGTGTTCATTTAAAAAATTAAGAAAATATATAAACACATGTTTGCCTGATAGACCAGAACTGCTCCTATTGCATAAAAATGTTTAGGCAGTTTTAAAAAAGTGTTTCTATATTTACTCCTCTGAAACTGTTCAGTTCTCTCACATAGTCAAGTTACTAAATTTCTCTGCTAACCCGAACAGAACAGTCCCAGCCTTTTGGGGGCAAGTGCTGGATGTTTATTAAAACCCCGCAAAACTTTTACCTTTCCAGAGACTAAATGAAAGAGCAAATCTGGCGTTAAAAATATTCGGAAGTACAGAAATCATGAAGTGTTTAACTCAGGTTTGATAGTAATGTAGGAAATTCAATGTAAAAGGAAGACAGTCTTCAACTCACACTTATGGTTAAAAAAATAGACGGTGAGTAGACAGAATGTCAGCCTCATATTAGAGTCTCCTGACTTTCATCAATTTACTCAATCTTAGTGTTACCTGCTAACATTGTTGCTAAGCTTTTTTTTTTTTTTTAACTAAATTGGGTATGCAATTACAAAAAAAACCAAAACATTTTGTACCTAATTATCTGGCACTAAAGTTCCTTTACAATCTCACTTGGGCAGAATGCATTTTTCCTGTACACTCTCAGTCTTTTCTCATGCTCTAATTGAGGTCTCTAACCTTCACACACGTAGTGCCTCATGAGTTTGACCAGCTAGGCAGAGAAGATCATTCTAGTGCTTAGGACATGAGGAGTTAAGACAAGAAAAGAACAAAACATACCCCCCGTTCAAGAATTTTACCGTTATCTTCAAATTTAAATCATCCTAAGAATAACCTTTGGAAACAGAGTTGTTCCATGTCTGGGAAATGGGAAAACACTATGCTCAAAATTACTCGTTATTGAGGGCAGCAGTTCTCAAACTTTAAGGTTCAATAGTGAAAACATGTAATTTTATTTAAATATTGTCATCTTAATTCCTATACAATCCCCTCTTCCCCCCATAAATTCTGATGAATGTAACAAATTAAACCATATACACTATGTAAGCAAGATTTTCCAGGTTTGAAAACAAAAGCTGAAATTTACAGTTTGCTTTAGCCCTCACTGAATATTTGGATGAGTCTTAATGATCCATCTTATAATTTGTCATTTTTTTAATACGCTGGGAATAACTTTGCTGTTTTACTCAATGCATTATACAGTGAAATTAAGCTCAGTTGTAATAAAGCTGAACTCAAGTGAGACTACCAAAGTGAACTACATTAGATTGCTGTGGTACAGTAAAACTAACGTCTCAGTTGCTTAATATGGTGTGCACACCAGTTTTGAGAAAGGTCTGATTTCATTATACTGTTCCATGTAACACGGGTGCAGTAAAACAGCACAAGCTAATTCCTGTATAGTTAAAGGTATGACAGATTTGCAATATAAAGTTAAACAGCAAAGAAATGCTTCAACATCATGTAGTGAAACAGGTTTCACAAAATAAAAAACATGCAGAAGCTTTTTTTTTTTCCTTTTTTTTTTTTTCTTTTTCTTTTTTAAGGTCTCCAGCTGCATCCTACAGGCTCACTCGCTGCCACACATTACTTGCCACACTATCAAGTGACTCCTCTCAGCTTTGGCTACAGAAGGTTCAAGTTGTAGAGCTTCTCCAAGGAGTTCAGATTCTCCACCTTCATCACCTGAAAAAAAAAGCAGCTTTGATTCAGGCAGACAATAAAAACCAGTATGAACACCAAACGCAGCAAGACAAGTGACATCTGGGTTTACAAGAAAAGCACCGTAGAAGACAGCAGTTGCCATGTGCTCCTATAAAAGCATATTCAAGACTGAAGAGATACATTACAAACTGAAAGACTGTTGCATAATTATCTCAGAGCTCAGTATTCTGATGGTCATATTCATCAGTTCTAGCCCCCCAAGTTAACTGTAGTTTAAGTATCCATATTCTACACATTTCATTACTTATAGCTCTTTGAAGCAGAGAAGCAAAAAACTAATTTGCAGACTCGCAGTCCCTCCCAGGCAGAAATGGGGATGGCCATGCTACGAGAAAGTGTGCTAGCACAAACCCATAAACCAGAGAGTGCTCTGGAACTAGGAGCAGTAATTGAGCACAAGTAAGACAATGCAACACTCATGTAAGATGAACCTTTCCCCATCTTTCCTCCTGTTCTAGTTATCCTGGCTTGTCACAACTGGCACAAGAGAGCCTTAAGCCTGTTCTCCATTATTGCTCTTCAAAAGAAAAGAGCAGTTTTATAACTGCGTCTGAAGTCTCGATGACATGAGCTGACGTGGCTCAAAGGTGACAGGCTAACCACTACACAGCACTGCACGTAGACGGCAATAAACATCCATACAGAGGCAGTCTCGTGGTACAGGAGAACCTCAGTTTAATCAGATGAAACGAGAACTGACCTACAACATCAGGAAGGTTTCAAGTCCCAGTTTGGCTGGTTTTCTGGTTAGACTACTTTGGAGGTCTGAGGAATCTAAACGCAGAATAGCCTGAACTTGCTCTTGAGCCAGTTTGCTGCACTTACGTGGCGATGGCTGAGCTAACGCAGCTCTAGTACTGAGGCTGACGTTCACCGCTTTGCACCACGCTACACGGACAGCCAAACGCCCATGTGGTATGTGGCTACACCAGCTCGCTTGGGACAAGCGCGGAGTTCTTAATACCTCACTACAGTGCGGCCTCAAGTCCTGTCTCCCGTGTAACTCCGCTGGCGTTACCAGCAGGAACTTGTTTTTCACTGACTGGTGGCACGATGGAATTTGGGCTGGCCTTCCTGGGTTTTTCTTTGTAATGGTGTTTTGGGAATTTTTTTGTGTGTTTGTTTGTTTTGGGTTTTCTTTTTGTTTGTTTGTTTTAAACCACTACAGACAGATTAAGGCAAAAGGTCAAACCCAGGTCTAGGAGTTGTGACTGCTTTTTACACACTTTTTGTCAAGGTCTCCAGCTGCAGATTCTAGGCATATAACAAAGTGAGAGTGGTTATGGTTTTATTTCCCCAAAAGCTTCAATAAAAAAAAAAAAAATACATATTTACACAAGAAATCTTTCACGGGCTACATCATGCAGAACTGGTATCCAAAAAAAGCAATGATCAAAATAAGAAGGGCACGCAAAAACAACATTGAACTGCATTTCCCCCTTTTCACTCAAAAATGAGTAAATTTTAGTTTGGATTTTCTTGGAATACATGACTTCTTATAGCCTGTCTGCATATTTAATTAACTATGGACACATTTTCCAGCAGTTTGAGACAGAAGACTAAACTTTCAAAGTAAGACTGAAAGCATAAATGGTCAGGTGGTACACGACTCCAAAGCAGAATTTCAAATAAACCTTTTTACAGAGTCATCTCAGAGGTCACGGTTTGTCATGAGAAGAGGAAACTGAAGGTGTGATCATGCGTGGGGGGAGAACAAAGATAATTCAATCCTGGCACTTGCTTAGTAAAGACTACATACTGACTGACCACACAAACGCACTCTGCAGTCACAGTGGAAGTTATTACACAGTTAATGACCTTTCAGTATGAAGAGGTTACAACTGATTTTAAGATCAGTATTTCTTACCCATTCTGAAGTCAATATATCCTTCTCCACCACTTATCACCAACATTGATTTTAAGGGACTCTGGTTGAAGGACTCCTGGGCCGGTTTATCAGCTGTTAGCTCTGTTCCACCACTACTCTGTGGGCAAACAACCTGACCTGGATTAAAAACAGAATACGGTTTTACACCACATCTCACAGAATACTACCACCTGTATTTGGTCATTGGATGACATACTTAATGCCTAACGATACGCTTAACTTTGGATTCTAGTATCTCTTCAGCGAGGGACGGAAAGCTAGCTTTGCTCCAATTTCGTCTCTCTAAAGAGATGAAGAATCTGTTCACAGCTCAGTTCAACGGAAAGCAGAAAATTAAATGCCTCTTGATAGATATCACAGCACAGGCATGCAGATCTAGAGAATGACACTGAAACAGACTTCCAAGAATTTCTACACACAACTGAAGTGATTCAGTGCATGTCAGCCCATTAAGCGAACATCTGTCATTTACTTCCAGCACATGAGGTACGTACAAGCACTGAGAGGGTATTCAACCAGCATTGCAGCTTCTAGGAAACTCTTAGCTTTTCAACTGAGATTCTTTCCTTTGGGGGCTTCTCCCTTAGTAGCTCATCCTTCCTGCACAATGTCAGGCTCTTAAGTTGGACCTTCTATCAATTAGCAGTTGACTGCCTTCGTAATAGGCACGTACTCACTTACCACAGTACCTTTTTCCCAGATGGAAGCAAAGCACTTCTTTCTTCGTGACCAAACCCTTTTCCTCCCATTAAACAATACTGCACTTAGGAACCAGACAAGTCTTGTAAATAAAATATAACAAATTGTTTCTGAATGTACGATTTCTTACACTTGCTATCTTTGCCTAAACACTATGATTAACTAAGCAAATGAGGGTGAAAAACCAACTTCATTTAAAGAGTGGTAGTAAAACCTTACCAGGTACTGCGACAAAGAATTTAACAGCGTCACGGTGCCCATGGAAGCAAAGCTGCGCGTGTGCCATTGAACAATACGGTATGAATGTTCCCGGAGTTACTTTGTCGCTGTTTTCATCGCCGTACACACGTATTACACTCCCCGGACGGTTTCCGGAGCCTGCTGCTGCTTTATTAGCTGTAAAAGAAGAGAAGTGTTTTCTACTTGAAAATACAAATTACAGAAATGGTTATTTGTTAAGAAACCTTATGGTACCATCTAAAAGCTAAAGCCAACTTAGATAAAAATGAAACAGGAGGGCAGCAATGCCAATTCAAGACAGAGCTGGAAAGAAAAAAGATCGCATGCTTCGTTATTTTAAGTACATCAGAAAATGGAGCAGGATTCTTATTAGTCTAGCATAAACACCAGATTTTATTATCCTACTTTTGGAAAAAAATAATTTGTGAAAGGACTGTATCTTTCATAGGAAATAAGTACCTCTAATGTGTTTCAGTATGAGCAAATTCAATGTACTCAAACATATAATTAAAGACAGTTTCATTCCAACTAATCATAGGGTATCCCCTTGCCAGCAGAGATTCTCTAAAAATAGCCCCCTGTGGGCACGAAGGAGCTACCCTATTATAATTCTACATCTAGTTTTTACTGGGAAGTTTTAAAATCCATTAAAACAGAGAAGTACTCATGCTAGACATACAAGCCATCTCCATTCCAAAGACTATCAAAGGAGTGAAAGAAACAGTGATTTGTAACAAGACAGTAAATGATGTGGATTAATGACAAAGTTATAAGATATGGTATCACATTGGCTGGAAGAAAAACAAAGTCTGTATGAAAGTTCAGCTGCAACACAGGATGATATACTAAACTGCTGAGCAGATTGGTGGCCATTTAGCAAACATAAAACTGCTGCAATGCAGTAACTGCAAGTGGAAAAACATTTAGGAACATACAAAGGGTAAATCTATAAGGAGTGGGAAACAGCCTCGAAGTGGCTATTAGAAGCCTGAAGACAGATTTTTGTTCAGGATCTGCACTTACCCCTCAGCCCCAGTAAACGTCCCTGGTGGAGGATTACAGCTAAAGTGAGAAAGGAGGAAAGGGGAAATGGATAGGTATGACAGTAGAGGAGAAGGATTAATGAGAACCCACCACTCATATTTTGGTTTTTGATAAGGTAGAGCTTAAAATTTTGGCTCCTAAAAACAGTAAATATCTAATTACAGAAGATTCAATAAAAAGTCAAAGAACAGCATCTTGTTACAAAAGTTTCAGGACAAAATGGACAACGAAAGCACCGACACTTTCATGTGCTTTATCGCTATAAAGTTTATTATCGATTAGCAACGTTTCCCCTTTCTCTCTTTCCTTTGTAGGAGGCTGCTAAAATTATATATAACAACTCATGTTTTCAACTGCCTTTTCGAAACATCACCTGCAGATCTGGAAGGTGCCCTGCTATTGAGACCCAGGGAACTGAGATACGCAATTGCTTATGAAAGGATGTGACCGTTTTGAAAGCCATGAATATTTGTAACAAAGGTTCCCAAACCCACTAGCAGGCTACTCACAAACTGCTGTTCTGATTCATGAACAACTAACAAAACTGACATTAAACTGAATAGCTTTAATAGGGATATTTTCATGTTCACTACTGTTTTAAAAGAAACTCCTCTGGAAACATTAAATTAAGCTTGACGCAAATTAAGAGCTATAATTTTTGAAAGCATGATTTAAACTATTTCAAATTCATGATAGGAAGTCTGTCCTTCCTTTGTACATTCATGCAATGCAAAAAAAGACATTTACTGAATGGATGGACAATGTAATGGAACAGTATGAGAAACAACGCATGTATGTGCTGTTCAACAAAGCAGATACAACATGAAGAGTTTTTACTATTAAATTACCCTAAAATTTCACCTGTCAGACTGTACTACTTTCTGTATAACAGTACAATTAGGACAATCAAAGTTCTGTATTTTATTTTCTAAAACTTCTGCCTATGTGTTTTAACATTAGTCTCAGGCACAAGTGTTGGTTTTGGTTTTTTTTTTTGTTGTTTTAAATGCAATCAATTTACACACAGATTCTTCCTAAGCTTTACCTATTTAAGATTTGTTTTGCCCTTGAACTGGACTGCTCCCTTCTCCTGAGGCTCAACTGCCCATGCCTGAATGCTTCCCCTCCCACCCCCAAGTAGTTTCAGCCTATGACAAGTTTGGGGTCTGTTTTTAAGCAGATACGTGGATTGGCATTATTAGAATTTTACCTAGAAGTTAAAGCCCTATTTGTAGAATGTGTTTACAACTCCTATAACTTTGAACACGTCTGTTAAAGCAGTTGATACTACTGCTGTTCCAGTCCTTTATACCAGCTTTGTCATGAATTCCCAAGAACTAAAGCAAATCAAGTTGTATTAGCAACAACTGCTAATCAAACTGCTTGCTCAAATCAAACAAAAATCTACATTGGTGATCATATGGCAATCAAAAATAACAATAATTAGAAAACGAAAGCCATCTCTTACAAGCAATAAACTTCTACAAATATCGCTAATGCTCATAACGCCTCTACAGCTTCACAGTGTCTCTTTCATTCAAGCCACAGCAACTCTGCTCAAATTGAAGTACAGGAGATTCTGGAGATGTGCTTTTTGCTCAGAGTAATTGTAAACACATACACAGATTAGGTGCTAAACATCACACAGGCCCAATCTGCTACAAACCTGAAAGATTCAGCCTGGCAGTAAAGCTTTCTATCCATTAGCAAGCATCTGAATGGCGTTTAATATTCTCTTTTTGAGTCTACAGCATATTGCACAGTGCTATTCATTTATATTTTACTTACTTTCTGTTAATGGAATGGAGATGATGACACCATTTCCTGTTCCTACCCATAAACGATTACAAGACACCATAAGAGCTGTGATTCTCACAAATGAGAATCCCAGTTTACCAGTACCTAAAAACAAAAGATGCTTTTCATCAAAAATTATGAGCAAGAGTAATTTTAGTTCTATAACAGAGAATCTTAACTCCAACTCCCAAACCACGCAGACAAACAATTCCCTCCCACTTCAAACAGAAACAAGGTAGAAGAGTACATTTCAGTTGTAAAGATAACCTAAAAGGCTAAAACACTCTGTTAATTAAAAGTTGTGAACCTATACAGAAAGAGAGACTAATATTAACTGTATGAAAGCACAAAAGGTATGACAGCTCCATAATGCTGCACATTAAAAATCTTTCGGAGCTTACAGCACCAGGGCAGCTTTTCAAACAAAAACAAAACCAAGGTGATTTTACAGATGTACAATAATGGTTTCTCATCCACTAAAATTAATTTCTCATCCATTAGCACTACGAGGGGAGAGGAAGAAGGCTGACCAGCTCAGTCCAATGGCACAGTAATTACTTGGGAAGGATTTCCCCCGGCCCAATTACCTGTATTTGTTGTGTTACGTAGGTGGTCAAACTGCTATAATATATAATATATATTTACAATATATAAACATTAATGAAAAAAATCAGAAAGCTTATTAGCTTCGATAGCAATAAAAACTTGCTATTTTGCATTTGCATTTTCTTGAAAAACAGGCAGTTTTTCTAAGCAAGTAATGGATTCTTCCTATTCTGAGTTAAAAAAACCCCAACCAGTCACCAGGAGAGCAAAAAAGAGAAAGATTTTAGTGTCTCTATTGCCTGCCCAACCCAACCACTATTGTCCTCATTAGTTCTGAGGTTTTAGGGACACCTTAGGCATCAGGTAGGATCAGTCTGTATCAGAAGACCCATCATCCTCTTCATGCTTTACAGCCTGACTTGGGGTTCTACTTCCAGATTCGTTTTCGCAGACAGGATTTGACTAGCTTTCCACCCACCCTTCCCCCTAGTTTGCAGTGAGAATTGCCTGATCCATAACAGGGAAAGAAAGCTCCAGACAGCGAGAGGTGTAAGAATACAACAGTTTTTTCTTTTATCAACTTACCTAGCATTTTGCTTACATAAGGTTCAATGTCCACATCTTGTAGATGCTGATACGTGTGCGCATGATAGAGACGCAGGGTGGAGTCCAACCGAATAGACACCCATACCCCATCACCCACCCACGCCAGCTGTCTCACTTGGCTTTCTCTTCTTGGGTGTGCATCAAATGACTTCTACGAAAAATTGGATTTTAAATTAGAAGATGAAACAAAGGAAAGAGTAAGAACAACTTCTCTGTTACTCTTACACTGTCAATACTGGCAATTTTTTAAAGTCATCTACAACCCTCTGATTTGCAAGATCACTAGCAGTTACAGTGTTTAGCTTAGTTACAATTACCATAGGATGCTGCTAAAGTAATAGTAAAAATGCTGATTCCCTTCCCTGGAGCGTGATCTCAAGGCCATAGTTTCCTTGTGTGTCTTCATCTACATATCATATCCCAGCCTACTCCCGCTTCCGTCTCCATTTAACCTGGAGCCCTTTTGGTGTGAGGACCTCCTGTCACAGCACAAGATACATGTGCCCAAAAAGTGTTTTTCTTCCTAGTTCTGTCAAGCCTTGCTCTTGCATACAAACCCACCCATGCAAAATACACACTATCCACCAGCAGAACTATTAGTTTCCCTGTTGTATGAATTCCTTCATTTTAGTTTTCCCATATAAATAGTTGTCTTCACAAAAATAGATTACTAATTGGGTGCTTGATATTTTCAGAACAGCTGAGCAGTCGCCCTCAAAAGGTCTGGCCCATGTCTCAGGCCAATTAGCAGAAGCTGAAGTATTAATACTGCTTATGGCTTGCAAAAACCTTAGCCACTTTCTGTACTGGAGATGTTGGGTACACATACAACACTGCAGAAACACCAGCTTACACACCTTATATAAACAAACTATTCCATAACTGGAGGGAGAGTACACTCAAGATTAACACTTACAAACCTCTAAAGTATGCAAAGAGAGATTATAGAGCAGGTTACAGGTGGGTGGAGGAAATAATGAGGCATGCACATAGGGAATAAGCTGAGACAGCCTTACAAACTCCACACAGGGACGCTTTCCAGTTCCTGGCCAGCTAGAAGTGGAGAACTAAAGCCCCCCCCAAATTGGTTTCCATAAATGAGAACTGTCTCATCATGGCTTAAAATCTTCCACAAAACAACAAAAAGAAAATGTAATAGCACTTCCCAAGACAAATTTGTTTGGCTGCTTGTTTCTGTACTGATGAACAAATAGCTGTTCTCTGGAGTTACTCTGGAGTTTGAGCTGTAGCACGAGATGGCATTAAAACATAACATTTAATTAGTTTAAACACCATTTTAACTTGCCTCTATTTTCATGGCCTTTGGTTGAACAACATAGATTTTGTTCCTGTAGCCACACCAGACTTTATCATGTACCACTGTCATGCATCGTATCGAATGATGTGGCCGGCCCAGGTCTAAGAGGTGATAGTTCGTCAAATCCCACTGACCATCTTTAAAAACAGAAGGAAAAAAGAAAACAAAACAAAACACAGGTTCCTATGAGCTTAAAAATCATTTAGAAGCACAGGCAAATATCTTAACAGCCTAATTTTTTTAGAAGTGCTGTAATAATCTGGATAAGTCAATACAAATTTATAGCTAGGCTCCTCATTAAAAAACAAACAAACAAACCAAACAGCAACTAGTTATACAAACTATCAGCATCCCAAATGCTACTTTGTTTTTAATATAATAAGGTTATACCATGACTCATATTCAAAACACGTCAAAATATTTTTCAAAGCAGCAAGTTACCTAGCACTAAATGCTTTACTTGGACAGGCATCAGTATACGTTAGAACCAGCAACGACCCACACAGCGCGAGGCGCTTGCTGCGCGACTGAACGTAGAAGTGTTGGCCAGTGCATCAAGATTTATTTAAATATGCTGCAAGATCTTAAGAAAGGCACCTGAAATCTACTAAAAGCACACTAAATTTGGTCATTCGACACCAAGTAAAATTCTTCTGTAGACTGAGCTAAGCCACAGATCATCACTGACATTTACTCGAGATCCTTAAGGACTGTAAGCCACTACAGTTTGAGTTTAAAAAAAAAAGGGAAAAAAGAATACTAAAAACATAACTTCATCCCAGATGCATATTTCCCAATAATTGCATTAGTGACGTGCAACCTCTTTAAATCTTAGCATTTGGAAGATTTAAACTCCACAAGGAGCAGAACAAATGAATCGGGAGTCTGTGGAACAAGCCAACAGCTAAGTTCCAGTTACTTATAGTTTAGACCTTCCCCCTCCAGGTCCTCATTCTGGAGGCTGAAGAACGGAGCTCGTCCAGGAATGGTTTGGGCAGAAATTCTGAAGGGATGCTTACAAAATTCTCATTGAAGTACTTGGCCAGAGACAATTATTAACACTAATAACAAAACAGAAAACATGACTACTGAGCATGATGAAAAAGCAAAAGAGATGATGATCAAAGCGGACTTTATTAACCGGCTTCTCGCTATTTAGCTTAGACATTCTCCTGTAAGAAAGAAAAAATTCCAGGAATGCACCAGGACACTGCAAAAATGACACTTGAAACTGTAACTGAAATACTAAAAAGATTTCTCAAGACAACCTGTAAAAAGGCCATTGGGGAATAAACTTTCAAACACTATTTATAAACAGCACATTTCTTTCCTAAATACTGTTACAGCTTCACCAGTTTCAAGATCTAATAGAATGCTTACCAACTCCTCGGTGAAATATTGCTAGTGTTCCATCAGCTAGTGCAACTAATACTATTCCTTTTACATGTCTGGGAAAAAAAGGAGGCACAAAAATATAGACCGTTAAACCGCATTTCTCAAACTGCAAGTTTAAAGTAAGGCATAACCATTCTATATTTCAGCATTCTTTTTATATTCACCTTAGCCCTAGTGTTTTGATTTCTACAGTATAGCTCAAGAGAAGGGACAGTAACAAGGCGTCAAAATCCAATTCAGAAAGCTTAACATATATCTAGCTACAATGCCTGAAGAAAACATGAAGGATAACAACCTGTGTTTTGAGTATACCAAGTATACAGCTACAGCTCGTCATTTGAGCGATAGCATTTCCAACAGATACAGGGCTCCTTTTATTTTCCTTACTCCCCAAATGTTTTCCACTGCCCCTCAAAGAACATGCATGCATCTATGGCAACTGACATTCTCAATATCTGAGGAGGAAATACAAAACTACTTTGCAAGTATTTTAACAAAAGTTCATTATGATTTACATGACATTCTTTCAGGACTTACACAATACTGAGAATAGAATCTTTAAGTTTAATGGCATGAACACATTTCCTCCACTGGGCCACTGACGAATGAACATAGAGGCTGCAAAGACAAATCAGGAGGGATTAAAAGCACTAGGAAAGGTCTACCAGACAGGAAAAAAATCCAAGCAAAAACCCTACAATTGAAATCCACAATCAAAGGGAAAATAAGTTTTCATCTTCCACTGAAAACTATATATAGACTGAAAGACAAACTACACGGGCAGGCAGAATGGTTTTTCAGAGGCCTAAAATGTTACCAATTCTTTTGCAGATACATCTGCAGTGAAAGGGCAACGCATTTTTCTAGCGTAATAAAATATGGAAAGTTATGGAATTATCAGACCATAACTATTTATCTGACTACAAAAAAAACCAACCAGAACTTTTTTGCAAATAAAAGTGTTATCTGCCAAAAGAGCTTGCTAATCACCTACAATACTTGCTTTGAATTCTATAATGCCTAAAGGTAGCAAAGCGTACACAGTTTAGGCTCTCTTGAGGTCTCCTTGAACTTAATCTTGACTGCAGACTGTTACCAGGCCTGTAGGCACAAGAAGCAAGTTTAAGATAATTTTTCCAAATAAATTTAACAACATTAGCATTTTCTTACCATCCATTCTGTGCTCCGAGCCACATTGTCGGCAAAAGGCTACTCATTTTCTGTGCTTCTTCTCTCACTAGATCTTGCTCATTTGGCAAAACTGCAATGTCTTTATATAACTCTGACTCAGTACTAAAAAAAAAAAATAAATCCAAACAGTTAAAATATATTGAATAAAGTGCACAGATTACTCAGATTATAACCAAGGTATGTACTTCATTGCTGCTGGTTTCCATACTGCTTTTTGAAGTACATAAGGTATTTAAAGAAAAACAGTAACTGCATGAAAGTACGAGGATACAGATGAAAATCTCAATAACAATGAATTCCTTCAAGTGGCCATTCACTTATACAAGGAAATTTAGGTTCCATTCAAGCCTGGCAGCATTGCTGATATATCTGGGGAATGGCAGAAGAGAGTCGCAACATTTGAGGCACATATTAAAAGAAACACATATAAAAAAGCTGCATGATACTTTTGTGCCTGTATGTGGAGAGTGAAGATTCCTGAAGATTTATAATACTGATTACTTTCAAGCTGCTTCTCCACTCCTGTGACTACTCACAGACTGACTATTCTGAGAAAAAAACCCTACATTTGAACAATCAGTTGACCAGAAGAAAGGAGTGTAATTCTTATCTATTTTGACATTAAAACAGGGAATTTAAACGCCATTCACATTCAGTCTGTGAGAGGACTTAGTGACAAACTGGCAGACACTCACCACTCCGATCTGGAGGTGTCTGTACTGAAGGGATGTGAGTTCACAGACAAAAAGAGTCTTTGTACCCAGGTGACCCTTTCATGCAAACAAAGCACACAGTGTCTTGTACCAAGATTACTTTCACCAACCTCAACATACTTAACACGAAAAAAACGTAGTCGTTTTGTCCCCATTTTGTGTTCCTGCAAACATTACGTTTTTCTTTTTAAATACATTTTAAGAGGTATGAGGACTATGTACCTAGGCTGGTACACTGGAGATGCCTCTGTCGTGTTCTGCACTCCCAGAGGGTCTGTAAAGACATGCTCTGTGTAGACTCCAGTTTGTGCAATATCAGCTGTGTCTTCTCCTGTTCCTGCATTGACTTCTGTTGCTTCTGTTGCCTCCTCTGCTGTTGGAATGTTCTCATCTACTGAATTACTTTCAGTTGCAATATCTATGGAACAAAAAATTTGAAAAAATTAACATTTGCAAGGGAATTCTAAAGTGTTTAAAACAGCCAGAACTTGATACTTAAAACTTAAGTGAATAGCTGTAATAACCAGTCACAATCCAGATTTTATATCTCATCTAAAAAAGAAAATCAGATCAGAAACAATGCTATCTACTAAAATTTGGGTATCAACAAGTGTCAAATGCACTTTAAGTATCAATCCAGTGACTGATGGCATAGATTGCCCTTTAACTAGATTAACTAGAACAGCAATGAAATCCAATCAATTAAAAAACACAACTATGGCAACAGTATTATACAATATAAGAAAATAAATGATGTCAAGGCCAATAACCACATATCCATTAATAATCCTATCACTATACAGCTCTGAAGGGTATATGACAGAAAATATTAAGAATGCCTATAAAGTAAACAGCTTCACTTAAATCTCTATTAAGACTTTACAAGATTTAAGGCCTATATCCAGCCACATTCTCTCTAGTCATCTGTCAGCAAGGTCTGCATTTCAAATACTGAATAACTTAAAAGCTCTCTTTAGACCATGCACAAGATACAGTTCTCCCAAAAGTATTTAAAAGGATACCCGTTTAATATCACATCCACAAAGTTTTCAGCTACAGTTATACAGCGCAAGTACGTCAGACTCACAGGCCATTTCCCACAGAGTACCACTTTTATGTTATCGCCGCTTACAGACAAGCTATTACATTAAATACGTGTACCATTCATTTCTCAGTTACACCTAATGGTGTTTGGCCATCCCTGGCATACTTGTAAGATTTTCATACCCGACTGTTTATCTGTCATTGGTGAGCCACCGTTGGCATCGTGAGCTACAGGTGCTCCTGTGATACCCTCTGCGGTACAGCCAACCACTGTTATTCCTCCCAGCAAGCTGTCGGTTTCTGCAGAGCTGTTGCTAGTCATACTCCCACACAGAGAGGACTTGTCCACTTGGCTGGCATCTGCTTCTTGAGACCCTTCTTCTCCTGCAGGATAGTCTGTTTCTCTTGCCCCTGTAAGAGATTAAACTCGCCTGTTTCTTGTGAGCATAAAGAGGAGTCACTTTTCCATCTAGTAACGAACTAAGCTTTCAAACTGAATAAACTCTCCAGCAACTGAGATTTAACGTGCAGATACCCGTCTACAAGCTTATTTTAACATGAGCAGCAGACATTAAAGATGCTGTCACAAAGCTCAAAAAGCAAAAGCAGTATCTGCACATGCTGCATATCCAAAAGACATATGCTATATTTCAATCTGCAGTTTTCCAACTAGTTTATTTCTATTTCAAATAAATTTTCCATTGAAATTAGATTTCGTAACCGTGCATATATGCAGGGATACCTATCTACACCTTTATGAAGAATTTAACTGCAATAGATCTTTTGTTCTGGAAGAAAAGCTGCTTTTCTCTTGTACAACCCTCAAATATTTTTAAGATTTAAAATACTATTGTTGGTCTCTCGACATTTTTATTGTATCTTGCTATATTTTATGCTGGTTTGATGTTACAAGTTATTCATAGTTTCAATAGAGCAAAACCTCCAACTTCACTGGAAAGAGATTTCTTCTGAGCTTATCAAACAGAACTACTTCACTGGAACTAGTGCTACAGACTTCTAAGCGTAAGTCAAGAAACAAGAAATCCAAAAGCACAATTAGTTCTTCTCCAGAATCACAATATCCTCCTATTAAACTTCCCTCAGTACACTCTCCACGTACGCTCTTAATGTAACAAGGATTCCTCTGTAGGAAGTTCCAAGACTTGCTACTTATCTTCAAGAGGCTGAAAAGGTCTAAAAAGCCAACATACTTTTGTGATGTTCACAGTTCCATAAAACATTGGCACTGCTGCACAATTTATGATAGAGCAGACAACATACTTGTTCCTGGTTACTGATGTCTCCTTGAGTTAATTTAGGTCAAGAGCCAACTGAAGAGTGGAACAGTAGAGTAGAAATCCAGTAGTTTTCCCTCCAGCTAAACACTTTTTGTTGCTGTGGTTACAGTAAACATTTTATCTCACTAATTAACAAATATTTGGTTTTTTCATTGCGTAAGCAAATCTGAATAAGATACTGTTAAAAAAGCAGGAGCTAAAACATCCCAAGTCTTTACCTGGTACACTAGCAATACAAAGCACGTGAGAATTGCAAACAATGAAACTGTCCAGAATATTTCCTGGTTGATTAGCATCAATAATGATAACTTTTGTAGCAGAATGTGTGCTCGTACAGATCCAAACTAGACTGGATAATTCCTCCTGATGTTTCAGCTCCTTCTGCTGGTCCTGAAGGAGAATAAAGGCAGAACAGAAGTGAACAACAGCAGGAAGGTGGACAAGAAGTCTTTGATCTTGAATATTCTTATGTTATCAACTACAGAAATATATAAAAATATGCTAAGTTCAGTATCTTTAATGTCATTGTAACATTACACGTATTCACTTGTTCTCTACGTATTTGGAACGTAAAGCCCTGTCATATTTCATACTTGCGTAGGAAAGCATAGAACATAATTATGCTGCACGATTATGCAGTTAGATAAGTATAAAGCTACATAAGGACACTATTTACGTGCCAGCTACCATACTCGGTATTGCCACAGATTAGCTCGATGTCCCAAAGCACTTCAAAATGAAGCCTTTGTTTCTATGCCCTTAATATGAATTCCATTCATTGCTTCTTCATGAAAACATGAAGACTAACACATTTTTAAACCATGGCACAGACACCTAAGAAAACGTTTTTGAAAGGGCAGTCAGAACATGAACAATTCTGCCACAAATGTTTTTAAAGCAAGTAGCACTGGTATAAGCAGTGCATCATTTTCATGTAAAATGGATTTGTTTCTCAGATTTGCCAACAAGCTGGCACACAGGAATCACAGTACTTTTGTAGATGGATTCAATAACCCAAATATCTTCGGTTGATGACTACCCAAAAAAAATGTATTTGTTACCAATATACCTGATTACAAAATAGATTATTAATCTACAGATATACAGTAGTTTAACTATATATGAACTATTCAGCATGCCTTACTGTGATCCTACCTTGAGCTCTTGGTCTAGTTTATCTAAGCTACTTTGAGATCCTGTTTGCTGCTTGTTGCCATCTGCGTCCACACCAGTCACATCGTTGTAGAATACGCTAGCACCAACCACAGACCCGCCGTCTCGTGTTTTCCCTCCAGAGAGGTTTACCCCTACAGCACACCACAGCTTGAAAGAAAAACAAACGCTTAAATGTTAAGCTACAAAAAAACAACAAACCAACCTTTGTTAAATATGCTAAGTTATATCAAAATTATTACATATCTGCAGTCCATTTTAAGGAATTCATTAAGATTAAAGTTATGTACATTTCTACTGAAGCTTAAATTCTGATTCACCTATGCTTTAAAAAGAAACAACTTTAAAAAAAGAAAATAATTTGGTCTAAAATAAAATCATTCAAGCTATAGCTTGTCCAATTCTCTACATCACCGCTGTAAATGTCCTACCTTCATAGAGGTATCCTTCTCATCTAGAGGTCTCAGGTAAACCGGTACAGGCAAGTTCTTCATCTTATTGTCAACCTGGCCACCGTTTGCCACCTAGGAAAAACAAAACAAAACAGAAAAGCGTTCCCCTTTAAAAAAGGTTTACAGTATTTGGACTCAGTTGATCAGACTTTGTTAAACACGATTAAGAGTTTTGCATTGTGGTTTTCCTTAGAAAGGCTCTTTTAACTGCAAAAGTTTGACCAAAAAAATGCTGGAATCACGTGAACACAAGCTGTGAAATTATCCTCTGTTCAAATTTCACGAAACATGGAGTTGGAGTTGTTACTACAACATTCGAAAACATAAGCATAATACCTGTTTGTACTTCTGAGGTAGACTCCAGCCAAATGCTTGCACTCTACCATCCTCTTTCTGAACATGTGCTTTCACTTGGCGATACTGCTCTCTTTTCTGCTCTCTGCGTGAGGCTAAACTGGCTTCAGTTCTAGGGAAGAATCATTGTTAAAGAACCTGTTATTTATGCTCTTTAGAATTCTTTGTGTAACAGGAGTTGCTATTAAACTCAATAGGCACGATCCCTGTGCAAGCATTGGGTTAACAAAGAGATCATTAGTTTTTCACACATCGCCTATAGAACACCGGGTTTCCTATGAGCTATTTTAAGGAACTTGTGAAGGACGTGCAAAACCAGAAAGTCTATTGTCAGTATCTTTAAAGAAAATTAACTTGCATTATGCACCTCTACTAGAATCTTTAAGAGTTGTAAACCAAAAGGATATATTGCCAAAAAGCAACACAGGAGAAAAAAAAATTACAGATACTTGATAGCTTGAGTCATGGTGTTCTATTTTTCCACTGAACTTAAAGTGAAAGTATCTGTACAGTTATTCCTTAGCTACAACACTCGCATATGAAAGTGTACCAAGTGCTGCCTCCTGTGCCTAAATGCACTTTTATGAAAGGCAGTGATATTTGCCAAACAGAACGCTACTGCCAGGTACCCAGCACGCTC
Organism: Anarhynchus alexandrinus; assembly: GCA_008711295.1. NCBI lineage: Eukaryota > Metazoa > Chordata > Aves > Charadriiformes > Charadriidae > Anarhynchus > Anarhynchus alexandrinus. The sequence continues at coordinate 1,119,268 of VUYV01000208.1, read as the reverse complement.
ATCCAGCGCTGTGCGCTTCAGTCCGCGCTATGTTGATTTCTTATGTACCAACACTCGCTTCAGGAGAACACGATACCGCACTTCGCAGCATGCTATTTATCCCAGAGGATTAAAAGAGTAAATACTTGACAGAGCATATCTAGTATTATAAAACCAAAATGACGTACTCTTCACTGAGGAATTCAAAGGCTTTAGATTTGTCACTAGGTAATTGAGATAAGGTGCTGCTTCTTTTCTTGACTGACGGAGTAATGTGTGAGGTTGGAGCATTATATTTAACATTGACAGGAGGTTCTGGTTTCTTAGCTGTATTGCTAGATGAACTGAAGAGCCTGCTAAAACTAGAAGAAAGAAAAGAAAGATAAGAGTTAAGATTTGTAATATACATCCAAATTTGACTATGCAGGCAAAACACTGCATATGCTAGCCTGCTCACGCCAGTTAGTCTAAGAAACTGGAGCCCAACACAGCAGCAGCCACCACACGCTCAGCACCACTCTCAAAGCACAGAAACTCCTGTCAGTAAGAAAAATTCTTAAAGAATTATTATCCCATTCGTTTATCAAATGTAATGGGATCTTCATCTCGAATGAAGATCTACAGGGAACCAACAAAATGAGGATGTGAACATCACACCTTGAAGACGGTTTTACAAAGCATATTAGTTCATGCACTGAGCACGTTAAAAGCCCCACCATTTTCTACGCTAAGAGATAGAATAGTTATTAGCAAACCACAACACCAAAAGGATTATTTGACAAATATCTTGTTGTGAATAACACTGTTTTAGATTTAAAGAGCTTGAAGTTAGAAAGGAAAATTTAAGAATCAGTAAGCTGTACTTCATAGAGGAAAAGGAAGCTGAAATAAATGCAATCCACACGAGCTATTCAAGTTTCTATTTTTCATCATAAAAAAAGAATCCAGAAAAATGTTCAGAACAAGACCCCTGGTGCATATTCAGCTAGAAAAAAATTACAGCACTTTGGCATTTAACTTCACAAAGTGCACAGCCATTCACTACGTGATGCAGCTTACGATATATTTTGTCTTCAAGAACAGTCTTACCGAGCTGGCATGCTAGGTAACAAGAGGAGAACAGTTAAGACATCTTCATCTGCCAAAAGATAATTAGCTAACATACAAAAATGTGCCAGCTAATTGGTTAGGGTCTTTTATTTATTTTTGCGAGTTGTGTTTCAATACTTACAACTGCCAAATGCTTGATCTCTTCTTTTCTTGCATGGCTGGATTTTCTCTTGATGCTCTACAAGAAATGAATTCCAAGTTTACTAAGTAAGCATTAATTAAAAAAAAGGAAAGGAACGAACAGTGTGTAATTCTTATTTAAAAAAACAGGATAACATATCAAAAGTATCAAAGCTTGTTTCTTCACATTGCCACTTCTTTTCTGATCGGAGCACAATATTGAAATTCTCACTAGATGAACTGAAGTTACGTAATAAACATCATCCACGTTTATTTGCATCACAAACAGAACTGGTGAGCGCTTTTCACACAGAGGAGACCAATCAGTGTAACACTTTGCAATGAGAACAGCTAGAAGCAAGCAGCAAAACATTTTAAATTCTTCTGCCTCCTGTTTTTTTAATATTTTAACACCATTGCCTCTTACTTTAAAACCTCTTCTTCTGCAACACATGAGTAAATATATGATAAAAGTCATTGTTCCTGAAGGCAGAGATGCATTAACAGAGATAGGAGAGGATTTCTACAGGAGACAGTAGCTATAGAAAAGCAAGCCATGGCTGCTTGGGAATAAGTATTCTTCCTCTCACAGACTCTGAGTCGAAACGGCTCACAGGTATTAAGGACAACAGAAGAAAATTAAATGCCATTGTTAAAGCGGACCGGCAGGTGGCACCAAGTGACACTGTTCCCTCTGGACAGGGACACGGCTTGGGGGGATGTGACAAGAACGACCTGGGCTGCGGTCCGAGGCAGAAGACTTTTGTTTTTTAAAAATCGTACCTTCCAGACAACTCAATATTCAGGACGCAAATTAGACCAAAGCGCCCTCTTTATTGCTTATATTTAACAAACCTTGCACAGTTTTAAAACCGCGCTTTCTCCTGCACAACCCGGGTCCTTACAGACGGATCACCCTCAATCTGAGCACTGTACCGCATTCCTGTTTTGGCATCTCAGTGACAACCGGACCCACTGCTTCAAGGTATGTGCTCACGTACACAGTAATTCTTCCTGCCTACCAAACTAATGTTATTTATGATTACTGAGTTTTGTAACTGTTCCAAAATACACATATTTCTTCAAGGGATGCTTATTTCACGTCACATGAGGTAACACATCTTCACTGAGGTCTCACCAAGAACCTGTTTTGACAGGGTAAGTTATATGCTCATAACTTAAACCCAAAGTTAATCACGGGCATGTAGGGAGACAAGCAGAAGGGCAATTAAGGCCTCATAACCTAACTGACCAGATCACTCTGCAGCGAAAAACCAAAAGCTTGTAAAATCCAAGGAGCTCCATCAAAGATTTTAGAAGAGCCCATTACCTTATCATCTCAGTCCATCGGACAGCTTCCTGAAGCTCCATCAACCTCTCCTTATACTGATTTCTTTCCATCAGAACACGGGCCATTTCAACACGAGTAAAACGCTTCCGCTGAGCGGTGGGGACATCACTCTGAACACACAAAAAAAGCAAACATAGGACGAACAAAGGAGCACAGTAGGGCCTTGCAGAGTCAGCCTCTGCCTTCCAGTAAGAGTCAGTTTGGGGCACAGTTCCAGATTCCAAATCATTCAGGGCTTTGTAAAACTAACTCAATTTTACCTTCCTCTCCTCCCATCCTTTGTGTGTAGTATCATCTGAATAAAAACAGTTCTTGAAGAAGAATGTGACACACAATAATGGGCAGAGAGGAAAGAAAGAAAACTAGACACGGTCAGTTTAAGTTTACTTGAGCTTTTTAGATCTTCTATCTTTTCTATACATGGAGGAAGTTTACCACTACTTATTAAACAGGGAAGTTTAGCAGCACTCACTAAACGCACGTGAACTTCTAACGTCCCACTGTGAATTACACATACAAAAATACACATACACACAAACACCTACATCATCATCCTCTTTAGCTTTCTGTCTTGCTTCCTCTGCTTCTGCACGAGCTCTAAATACAAAATGAAAAATAGCTGCATTAGAAATGAAAAATAGCTGCATTAGAAACCACAGTGTTTGGGTTTTTTTCTTTTTTTTTTTTTCCACAACTGTGGAATTAAACTTACTTTCTCAGCTCTTCTTCCAGTTCCTTATTCTTTTCTTCAAGCTTTTGTTTTGCTTGTTTTACAGCCTCTAATTCACCTTGTAGTACATCCTTCTCACAGGTCAGTTCATCCACCTTTGCTATCAAATCATTCTTCACTACATTCAGTGCATTTCTACACAAACATTACAAATACAGCATTACAAGGATGACTGTGGTCTCATAGTTTAGCTTCAGCCTGATTTTATTCTTGAAGACCTACGAATTTCTTACACAGAGCTCCCATAAAAAGATACAGCTTTCTACAACAGGTCAAACCCTGCCCCCCCAATTCTCAAAGGCTCACATTCACAGCTCTGTACTAGAAAAAAAAGTACTGATAGATCAGATCAGCTTTGCTTAGAGGTGGAATTCCTCAACAGTGCTCCAACAGATTAGTTTCTGCAGCTACTGCTGTGTTTTAACAGAAAAGGCAGGGAGCTGATCTCATTAGGACACAGCACTGCATTTCTTGTAGCCTTACAAGGATAAAAGCAGCTTTTGCTTCTTGGGTCCTTAATTTCTAGAAGAATAACAACTATTTAGCCAAACATACCCACAAATTCAAAATACTTATACCACCACTACTCTTAGAACTGAAAGCACATTTGTATAATTTCAGCTTTCTGTGTACGAAGATATTGGAGATATAACGAAGTAACAGAGAAAGTCAGTATTTTTACACACACATTCTGACTTACTTTGTCTCCAACAGCTGAGTGTTTTCCAAAATAAGGTTTTCAACCTCACGACCCATTCCTTTCCAAAGGAAACAAACACATGAAATTAACAGATAAAATGGATAGCTTTTTTTTTTTCCAAACCTACATTTTGCTATTGTCTAGAATTTTAAGTATGACAAACTCGTCAGAAAAACTATGAGCTATCTAAAGTTTCAGGACCAACCTACCTTCTACAATTAGCTTTCCCCTCCACCTTCTTCCCAATCTGACTGCAATTAAAGCCTAAAGACAACCCTGGATCACCACAGGCTAGCGGCTAGTGCTACCTCCACCTACTCTATGTATTTTGAGGAGGTTACAGTACTACTAAGTCAAAAAGCAAAGATAGCATTACTGGGGAAGTATTAGTCCTCAAAAAGTTAAGTTTAAAATGCCCAACTGTCTCTTATACCATATTAGATACAAAAGTACATCAGTTATAGACACAAGACATGCTGAATTTTAAAGCTCAGATTGTGAAAACCCTGCAGACTTCCCAGAGCAAATGATACCTTACCAAAGAAATTATGGTCTTTAAAGCCCATGCATTCCATGTAGAGCAAAAACAAGAACAAGAAACATTTCATGTAAGGTGTAGTATGAGTGAAGAGCAATAAAAGATTTAGACTTATGAAGTAAGAGTGAATTAAAACAAAGCCACCACCAAAGACTTGAAGTGGAATGGGATATGCTTTGAAGCAGGATTTATATGAAAGACAGATGGTAAAAAAAGTTAAGTTTGTCACAACCATTTCTATTCGTTAGACCTCTTATAAAAATCAGTAACTTAATGAAAGTCTATCTCATTTTCGGTGAAATAATTTAGAAGCACAGTATTTGGAAGAAACGCTAAGCCATTCAGTAAAAGTTTCAAATTAATATGTTACTATGGAAAAAAGCGAACCTTACTTGTCATGTAACTACTTAAATAATATTTAAGTTTCTGGAAATTAATTTCTCATCCTACTGTTTACATGCCTAAAATAATGGAATTTGCGGGATTTTAAAAAGATAAACTTTCAGGTAGAAAATAATTATTTTACATCTTGCATAGCAAAATAATTACCGCACTGACAATGGCAGAAATTATGCTCATTCACAATTAACACAACAAATGAAAAAGGTATCTTAATGGTGGAGGCCTTTTAAAATATTCTATGAACACAATCTTCTAAGCAACTTTGATAACAAAAGACTGAAAAGATATTTGGATAACAATAAAAAAGGTATCTAAAAATAGACATGCAAGTCAAAGTTCCCTCTTTTGGAATTTCTCTCTGGGTTTTGGATTAAAAGTAAATGGCATTTAATACTGAAGGAACTTCGATCAGCTATTGTTACTTTATCAATATCTGGAGAAATCCCCTCCACTACAGTCATCCAGCGGTTTCATTCGAGTGGCTATTACTTTGTAATTGTTTTCCGTATTCACAGATAAAAGCACCTAGGTTCACTTCCAACAGGTTTCAGGATCCTTTATAATGCAAGAACAAAAACTAGAAAGCCAGAGTGCAAAGGCAAACGAAAATGTTACCAAGCAGGGAAAAAATGCAGAGAATGTATTTTATGAGAGCAGCAGCCAAAAACGCCTAACTGTAGAAGCAACAGATTTCAAAGATTTTTTTTTAAAAAAAGAAGCATACACACCAGAATATTCCCCTGGGTATGCAGCCCAAGAGAAAACAGATTAGAGAATCCCAATTAACTACTTTTACAGAACTCCACACTAAAGTTTAATGCTCACTTAGAACAGATCCAAATGCTTGAAACGCACCAACTATCCTGGATGCAGATGTGGCTTTTAAGTAACACAGAGCAATTTGGACTATGGTTGTGCTCAAAGTGAAATGCTGATTATACAGCAAAACTTTTAGACCAACACATTCTGCGCAACAAACGCAGCTATAACAATGTGCTCATTTTGCACACGCCAGTATTTCTAGCAGTAGTTTTACAGAAAATGGTAAGGAAGTCAGTGACAAACTTTTGATATGTTATACTAAAAAGTATATTATTTTTGCCCATGGAAAACAAAGCATCTATTATCAGGAAGTCCTGACAGTAATTTGATGTCTTTAAACAATTTATCATGTAGATAAGGGATGGAATTTGCTATACATTAATACTTCTTCTCGAGTATCTATATTTTTGCATGCAGAATGCATCATTAGTTGTCCCTGTGACAACAGAGTGCAAGAGTTTTGGATGAAGTATGTTCCAGCAAGGATGTGGTGGTCCTCACTGCTCAGGACTCAAAGCAGCAGAGAGTGACAACAACGCAAACCCATCTCTCAGACTGGAGATAGGACCATTACTCCCAGTGAGTAATACTTTGCAGAAATGTCACCTACTTGATGTAAAACGAGTTTCTGGTGGAACACTGAACAACCAGAAATCCAGATTGCACACACAACAGTTCTAAATAATACTACTAACAATCTGTATTTCTGCCAGGTCAGACGACAGAAGCAAACAAACTGCTGATTTTTCTATACGCAACGCCATCCTAAAACACACAGGAGTTGCATCAGTGTTTTATACATTCCATAGTACCAGCTTTCCTTATTTCAAAATGAGGCCTGAACACTGATATGTCCAAAAATATCTTGTTATAATACAAGACACTCATTGTTTATAGAGAAGATGCTTCTTTTAATGACCTTTTTGCTCCTGATCAACTCATATTCCCAAAACCTACATTTTGTTCCATCAGCACACAGAAGCAAGCTGTTCAGGAAGAAATATGGGTTCCCCCTCCCCTTTCAATTAATGGTTTGATTCTCAAATTACCACCATTGCATTCTGCTGCAGTTCCCTCTTACGTGTTAAATTCCACGGAGAGGTGATAAAGCCAGGCCATTATAGATTGGGCACAATTGAATTAAACTACCTAAAAGTAGTTCAAGATAAAAATCCTTGTGTCAGAGAACATATAGGGAAAACTGAAATAGAGAACAGCGTAAGAAGTGCCCCAAAAGATTAAGGCTGATATCATTCTATTGAAAGAAAGAACAAACACTTTCTCCTGTTTTTTGCATTCCAATAACCACCTTAGGATGATACTCAAAAGATTTTAATGCAAATGAATCCTAACAGTAAATCCAGCGAGGATAATTAAGCACTCCACTAACAAGGAAAATTCCTCTTCAAATAACCTTTCTTACCCAGTAAATCTGCACCTTCATCCACATCTCCAATTAGGCCAGAACCAGCAGATGACAGCTCTTCAAAGAGTGACTCTGTATTACGGTCAAATGCTTTGTTCTCTATGCCTTTGGTAGGAGTGCTATTCAAAGAATTAAAACAAGACATAAAAAAGCAGAAAGAAAACATTCCCACATTCAAGAAAGTTTTCTCCATGTTTTTACCAGTAGTTCATTTGCTACCCCGCAAAAACCAGAAGTAAAATTTTCAGAAGCTTTCAATTGGCTTAGAGTCCTAAATTCTATTTCCAAATACTATTTTGGCATCAAGACCCCAAATGTGAGGTAACTGCTGATATTGAGCTGGTCAGGATTTTAATAAATTAAAGCATATCGAGTTTTGGCATATAGAAATTCAGCCCTGTCAGGACTTAGTCAGCCCAGACGCTTGAAGAACAGAGAGCTCAGCCAAACTCGAAGTCATTTAATGTAACAGGAACGCAAGAGAACCAGAGATCAAAATACTCCTCTGGCCAGAAAGGGGGTTTCTTTCACACAAAGATCTTGTGCTATTACCATTCGCTACACAAGGTGATTTCTTCCATCTCATCGCAAGAATGAAACATACAGACACATAACATATTTGAAGGACTTGTGGCTAGACCCTAAAACGTTCAGGGCTTGCCTAGAAGATCAGGCACTCCCCCCACTACTAAAACAGCACTTGGTTATTTTTATATGGGTCTTTAGTGTTTTTGAAAGAGATGTTATCCTTCACAAGCAAAAGCCTGCAAAGAAGCCGAGTCAGGAAAAGCATTCTGCCAACACTGGGATTCCGTCATTAGAATCTGATAAACAAATGCTGTAACATTTGCAAAGTCAGTCATAAATCCAGATTTTAAAGATATGGGTGCAAACACAAGGGCCCAGCTTGGAAACTGCTAGTACCTTGAAACCTTGATCTAGGGAGAACAGGTCTCTTGGTATAGACCCTTTGCTTGAAATATGGAAAGAATATTTAAGCATTCTTAAGTCTGTTGTAATATGAAGTACCCTTAACATTCATCAAGCGTGGCAACAGAATGAAGAACTGCTGTTGCACGTAAAACCTCCTGAAGAATTTGGGGGAGCAAGGTCACAGAAGAAGGAGATTCATTGTACAATGCATGTTCTTAGTCTGGTAAAATTTCTAAACAAGTCAAAAGTTCAAAACTGAAGTCCGGTACCTTCTAAAATTGGTCTTCCTACTGAAATCACAGCAAACAACTTACCTGGAACCCTTATATCCGCTGAGATCTTTGTCCATATCCAACTCTGGAGTTGACTCAATGATTGCCTGAACTTCAGATTTTTCTTCATTTTCATTTCCACCTAGGGAAAAACAAGTGGTATGTCCCCATAAAACAAAAATCACTGTGATATATGACATTATCTACATGTAGTTGTTGTTAATCAATCATCAAATTAGTAGACTTCTGTTCAAAGACTTAAGATAACTAAATGAGAAGACCTATGGATTTTGATACTCTAGTATCAAAAAGTACTCTAAGTCTCTCCTGAATTTAACTTAAGTCATCCAACGGTAGTTATTTCCTGCTTCTTCTGCAACTGAAATCAAGCAGATGTCTACCATCTCATGACATTTGTGTCTAGATGAGTGTCATTTCTGCTGTTTACAATAAAGTCTAAAGCCACCAATAAACAACAGACTTGTATCTCTTACCAACATTCTGTACTCCTAAAAATATTGAGAAAAAAACATTTCTCCTTTGTGGCAAAACAATTAACATATTTCATAAAGGATTAAATATGAGGTCCATAGTAACCATATACCAAAAAGTTAAAGCAGCTCACCAGTGGACACGTTTCTTGTCTCTTGAGCTACCTGTACTTCAATATTCTTGCTTACGTCCAGCTTCTCATTCGGCATATTTGTGTCCTTCGCAAGCCCTTCCGCATCGTCCTTTTGAGGAGTTTCAGCCGGCAGGACAGGTACATCTGAAGCAGCTGTGGATGCTGGAGTAGTGGATTTTGAGCCTGCTTGGCTAACATCAGAGAGCTCATCCTAAAATTGAACAATTACCATTTAAAAAATGTGCACAGATTAAAGTATTATTAGAAGAGTCAGGCATATAAACTAAAGAACAAACACCAAAATGACTGCATTTTACTGAAGAACATGCAAACACAAAGAAACAGGAATGGAAAGAACACTTTAAGCCAGTAAATTCATCTTTAGACTATGGCTGTTTCACTTCTGTTAAGGAGGTTATAGCTACATAAAACATGCCCTTATTTTTAATACTAATGTTTGATCTTAGTTGCTAGTTATAGTCATAACTTTGGGGTGCTTTTCTGTTAAGTCTTCCAGACAACAGGCAGCATTCCCATATTAATAATCCTTCTAGCTGCACAATGAACTGCTGAATCTTCCCAAAGCTGTTATAAAATTAACTGTTCAAAATGTGCATGATATCTTAAAACATCTTCTTAAAAAGCAGACATTGAAGCACTGATGCAGAACATGGATTTAACTGACATAAGAAGTATAGTATTTGGAAGCACTTCACTCAAACTGTTTCTACGTGCCTTCCAGTCTGAACTGTAAGCTCTGGGTGACATTGGGAACGAGACCTTGAACTGCAGTGACTACCTGTCTGGTTAGATTTTGTGTCAACTACGGAACATCAGTAAATAGCTCCTTCTTAGAAGCTGATTCCTGGCAACAGTTTACATTACAGTGAGACCGTATGGAGACCCAACAGTATGGGGCTACTGACGCAGCTGCGGGACTCAGGATGGTGATCGTTACTCAGCAGGGCTGCCTCAGGCACTGCGTCCCAGGGCAGGACAGACTGTGATATAACTAGAGGCTACTACTCGATAATAATAATAGCCCTTTCCTGGACTTTGTGTCTCCTTTCATTCACATTTCACCCCTCGTTCATGACCAGAGCCATACCAGCATCCAGATGTCTTCACTATGACTTCAACATAACAGTGAACAAGAGCTCACTGCAGATACAAAACCAAATTGGTCCGTTTAGGCCAGTATTTTCTGGCATGCAGTGTTAGGGGAATCTCCTTGGGAAAAATAAAGACGAAACATCAAGGCTACTGCGTGCAAAATGAATGCAGAATGGGAAGTTTTGATAAAAAGTTCTTTTAAGGTTTTGTTTGGGAATGAGAGGTGAAAGCACAGCTCCGAGACAAGTCTGAGAGGACATATCTGTTTGCTCAGGAAGCATAAACCTGTCAAGAATGAAGCAAGTTTAGACTTTGTGAAGCATCAATTCATTGTACTGCCAGCATCCCTTTTTGAGAAGGAAGTGAAACTGAATTTTAAGTTTATTTAAAAACATACAAGAGAGACCTGCATATAGACACATTCTCTCATTTGTACCTAGTATAAGATTACTAAGAATTGTAATTTCTAAATTTTTACTTTTGGAACTTCCTGGCAAGATAAGATCTTAATTTCTGGGGTCAGGGAGGAAAACACACATTTATGTATAAGAGAATAAATGAAAAGCTTGCATCCTATAGTCACATCCCTACATGGAATTTGCAAGCCTTAGAAACAAAATTCAGCACTTTCAAGACCTGCCTATCAATTACTTCCAGTTTTTGTCCTTTTTTAGTAAATTCCAAAATAACCAATAATTAATATTTGATATTCTGACAAATTATTCAGAAATTTAGTCAACTAAAAGATGCCTTTAAAAGAACAGAACATGTACACTCACCCGTAGTAATACAGGGCAACAAACCCAACATATTAAGGTGTTAGGTCCATTAAAAAAAAAAAAGCTACACAATTTACCCAATTGCTTTGAATTGGTGAAGTTCAGCTGTTGGACAATGCTTCATACTTCAGCAAGCACATACAGAAGGAAGGAAATGGTACCCCTTACCAGGGGAATCCGGAGTTCACACAAACAGGGAATAAAACCTCAACAGAGCTGTTGGCTCTGTTCAAGCATTTCTGCATCTTTGTATTCCAAAAGCATCCTCTAACTGATGCAGCACAGACTGATCACTGACTTTCACACACAAAGCTCAAGAAAACCGGCTTGATTGTCTTCTCTTTTGCCGAGTGAAGAGAATGGTCCTTTCCTTAAAGGAATTTCAAATAATCCCATCTATTTTACATTTCTGACTTTATTATCTACTGTATTTTTTTAGCTAACTCTTGGAAACTACACAGATTAAACTATCATGAATGTTTGTTCTAGAACTAATGAAAATGAAATGCAATTCCATTAAGTGACAATGAATTAATCAAAATATCTCAAAGCCTAAGCATTTGAAAGTCAATGCAGGGTTGACTTAGCAAATTTGACTTTTTAGCAATGTTGCCAAAAGACTTTTCCTGAAAAAAAGAAAAATTTGTTTGAAAATTGGATAATTCAATTTGAAGAAGTAGTAGCTCATCTGCAACGCTTTGCAGAAATAAGCAGAATAGAGTGAGTGGTACAAAATTGTATGTTGTCTTACAGTGATATCCAGCAGCGCCACTACTGTTCAAGCTACGGGACACCCAGTCTGGGTTTCTCCCTGACACCTATTCTTTGTGATACTTTTAGAGGAAACACTGATCTTTAACGAAATGCTCATGCATGAATGGAAAACAGATGCCTGAATGTAGTAGAATATTGCTCATGCCTTGTACTTGCTGTTAGAAGTATTTAGAGGAAATAAAAATTATTAGAAAAAGTTTCAAATTCTGGTTATGACTTCAATATATTATGTTGTTCAACATGTTCACTCCAGAAGTACTTTACATTCACAGCTAAAAAGTAAAGACGTTGCTTTGGACCTAAGGAACTTATTCTGACTAACTAGGTTTGAAAAATTACAGCCTGTGCTGTTCCGTAAATTCTCTTTTTGCAGTGCATTATTTCTAGAAGAACTATACTAAGAAGCCTATTTTGGCAATACATAGTAACCAGTATAATTTTCTGAGGGGACAGGATGGGATCAGAGACTTCCCTTTATACCTCATTTCCACTTACTCTTAGTTATAACAAAGTTGTGTTTCAGTCAGCCCTCCTAAAGTCTGTCAATTTACTGACGTTAACTGACATAGGACAAAGGGAAAAGGACAAATTTAAGATCCAAAAATGGTCCTAGCCAAGAGTTTGTTAAATGACAAATTTTTAGATCCAAACTCCTGTTGTCACTTTGATATGTTTATCATTACTTACATTACTTGACATGTTTAACCATTACTTACACTTCTGACTACCTCCATATGTCTTCTAGGCAAAAAAAAAAAAAATGTCTGGGCTCCAATTATGTCTGGATAGTTTTTAGTTCTTATTAGTTTAATATGGTATTAAGTTCATTCAGGAGGAAATTTCCTCAGCTGTATGCCTTTTCAGAAATAGCAGGACATCCATAGTCTTCCAGAAAAACCTCATCAACATAAAGATATAGGGAGGCTTTCCACATTCTGGAGTTGTTCACCCTGCAGACCTCTCCTCCCGCTGTGTTGTCAGTGCCCCTCAGTCCCGACTGCCAGATTCATCGCACCCCAACACCACTCCCCCATTTTTCCATCTCTGCAGCTTGTTCTATGCCACCCTCTCACTGTTGGAACACAGAACAATCGCAGGAATTATAGCCAAGCTACATGTAAGGGAAATCATAATCACAGGCTAATTTAGGAAAGTTAGGTCATTCTGAACTCTGCGGTATACCTATGCCATACGCCTGATAGTAGGCAGAGGCTTTGATTACTACACAGGCAGTACTCTTAACACAGCTTTCCTTCTAAAAGGATATTAAACCAGCAGACCTGTTTACACTATCTAGTTACATCTCTAACGTGTAAAGAGCAACCGACTGGCCTTTGGAAAGGGTCCTTAGTCAGAAAGAAAAAGCCCACTCCAGGGAGGGAGAGGAGAAGAACTCTGTATTACCACTCATTTGGAAAACGCAGCCCAAACCCCCTTTCCTCCAGTAAGTAAGTTCCCTCAAAGCTCCTTTGAGTAAGCAACATATTTGGTTTACACAAAGATGATTTAGGGCTTTCCCTCCTCCCCTTCAATTTGCTTTTTCTCCCCACTAAGGAGCTATAATCTGTTTACGGGAGTCTCTCCTAACACCCAAGGCAGCCGAGCTGAGTGCTCACCTTTAGGCTTGTGTGGGACCGCGGCTGACTTAGCTCATGGAATTTCCAGTGCTCTGACCCAGGCGTTTCCCCCGCTTCTCTCTGAGTCTCAGGCGTAAGCAGTGCATCTCCTGGAGGTAATGGGAAGATGCCCAGAGATATCGGACGCTCCTTTCTGTTTGAAAGAGAGACAGGTTTCATCAGCTATTTCAGATGTCACACAATTTATTTTCCTCTACACCTTGAAAGCAGCAGGGAAGTGGTAAAATAAGTTCAAACATTCACATACTACACTATTAAATATACAACGCAGCACACAAAGTTTGTATTACAGCACGTAATTCCTCATTTCACATTTAATTGCAAATAGTCTATTCCATGGCTTTAGGCAGCAGTTATTGATTGCACCAAAGCTAATCTATAGTAAACAAGTTTTACAGAAGCGCAACACAAACAGGAGTATAAGATGAAAATGTTGCCTTATTTTACTCTAAATTACAGTTTTCAGCAACTGCTCTTAAAAATATCATTTAGCACTTTATTTTTGTTACAAGATACAATACCATGTAACTTCTACAACTGCCAACAGCTGAATCATTAACTGAAGCATTTGGGTAAGTTGTAAACAATCAGCTTAAAGTCCAGCTCTTTGCAAAATTTGTTGTTTTTCTTCTGAAGATCACAGGAATTACATGGATTTGTATAACTGAAAAAAAAAACTGGGTCAAGGAATTACTTATGTTAAAACTAGCCCAGTCAAAAATTGCGTAGTTTTAACCAAAATCAGTTCAACACTCTACTTCACCCTAAAGCTGCACAAAAGCGTGTGCAAGTAAGGCAACTACTTCATCCCAACTCTTCACCATCTCTGCTATCTTTATAACTTCCCTATGGCAAACAATGTTTGGAAATTTCAAAGCTTCATCTATTGACCCTCAAAAAAAAAAAGAAAATCCCCAAGTCAATCTTGCTGTCAGTAGTGTGATCAGCGAACAAAAAGATTAATTCTTCCTGCTAGCAAGAGACAAAACCACTGTGTAGAATGCAACTCATAGGATGCTACAGCCAGCCCTGAAAAAGAAAAATATCAGCCAGGCATAGAACTGAGATAAAGCAAAGTATTTGTTCAGTCAGAACAATGAAATACAGAAGAAAGGGCTGTAATCAACTAGCACAGCTCCAAGCATCCTAAAGACAGAAGATAAAAGTGTGCACAAGGGATAGCAGAAAATTACGCTTCTTGAGAGAAAGCACTGCCTGGAAGTACCCCTGCAGATACAATCCCCACAAAATATTAAGATTTGAGAGATCTCATATTTTAGCATTATAAAACGTCAAATCACAACCATACATACTTTCTTTTGCAAGGCTTTCCACAAATTAAACATAACCTAGGCAGAATTCTATGCAGAATAAGTACTGGCATATAAGTTATATGCAAAAATATGGAAGACTTGAAAAGCAAAAGAAAAGTTAGTCGAGAGGGATTGTATGTAGCAATTAAGCAGTAAACTCCTTTTGGTAAATTTTACATCACCAAAAAAAACCCCAATGTTCAAAGAGCAAACATTTTTAATTGGCATAAACCTGTCCAGTACAGGTGTACAAAAGATGGTCCCTGTCACAAAAGTCTTTGCAACTAATTCTCACATTGCGTGAATCTTGGTCAGTCATCAGGATTATTTTAAGTTAGGTCATTAATTCAGCAGAAGTAGGCAGCAAAGCAAGTAAAGCAAAATCAGTGAAGGTTACAAAATAAAAAGCATCAGATACTGTTCCAGCATCTGCAAACTAACTGTGCTGAAAAGTCTTCAGGAAAAACAGCCACAGAACCAAACAGAACTGGATTCCAACGATTCCCGCTATTGTGACAGGTTTTGCTTTTCTTTAGGTTTCCCACAACTCTAATGCGTGTGGGTAACAAAAGACACACCACACCATCTTAGCTTATGTTAAGAGACAGACTGAGACCATTTCATTGGTTAAGAAGCCCAGTAACAAAAGGCGGACAAAAAAGCTGCCCGACCCTCACAGAGAAAGCGGCGATAAAGCGGCGATAAAGCAGCGATAAAGCGGGCATTGTGGAGGGAAACGCCTCCCGCAGCAGCGGTTCAGATTTGCTTACTCGCAGGGTATGCCACAAAGCTTGTCTTCCTCAGTCTTCAGAAGAGAGAATTTAAACAAAATGGGTACCAAAAAAGTTCACAACTGACATTTGCTTTTTTTGCAGAATAGTTCATTATGAACCCATTTGGATGCACTGAACACAGTTCAGGTGCATTGCAAGACTACTCAGCAAATGAAGGTTGAAAAGGGGGCTTCTTTTGGAAATTAAGGATATTATACAGGTCTGCATTAAAAGAAATTATCTGATTAGTCTGAAGCAATTTTAACTTATTTCACTGGTTGTTGACCCGATAGGAAAGAACCCCTTCTACTCCCCCAATGTCCAAGAAATATCTGAAAATACAACAGCGAGCAGAAGGCAGGCGCGTGTTTTAAAAGCTTAAACTAATATTCTGAAGTGATGTATTGAAGCATTTACAGGAACCTTTAGGATAAGCAACCAGATGCTCTGTTCTAAAATCCGACTAGTGTTAAAAAAATAGAAACAATTATTCTACAATTAGATTACTTCATCCTATATTTTTATCTTTTTTAAATGAATAAAAGATTGGAATTCAGTTCCTTAATTCCTGTAATTCCTAAACCAACAAATTACTAGGGGTGGGAAAAAGCATAGCTTCCCAAAACCCCTCAAATCCATTAAATATTCTCCAGGGAAGCAAAAGCACGTTACAAAAAAACCCATATTTCTTAAACCACCTGATTGCTTAAATGTAAGAAGTCTAATAAAAGTTATTGAACATGAAGTGCAATATTCTGTGCCTTTTTTTTTTATTAAAGAGTTGGGGATTGTTTGTTTTGGCTTTGGCTTTTCCCCCCTTTTAAACAAGGGCATCCTTACTAACCAGATCAGTCTAGAGAGAGTTACACTTTATTTTATTTCTTTGTATTTAACTATTCATACAGATACATTTATTATCATTGCTATTAATAATTGGTATTTCTCTTATCTACTGCTTGGCTTTAAACCTTTGGAACAACCCTTCTGTGCTCAGAGACACAAGTTAAAAGCATACTACCATACAAAGCCTACATGCACCATGTATTAAGAGAAAAAGTCACATGCCTCTTTCAGAGAATACCATTTCCAGCATTTTTCCCTCTTTAAATAAAGTTTACTATTCAATTTACAACCACAGTTAAAGTACATCAAGTTTTTGGGTCAGAAGGCTACATTTTAAAACTTTTCCAACTGTTTTCCATTTGTAATTATAGCACTAAAACACATCAAGATTACTTTTGGTCACAATATTCTAATACATCTCTGCTACTGCTCCAGGCAACTGGGACAAACAGAACATAACTTGAGGGGGGACAGACAGCCTTGGCAGCTTGCCATGCAAGTACAGAAAAAGAGGAGAGGATAACATTTGGCTGAACAATAGTGAATAGGCTTTAAGAGCTCTAATGCTTAAGTAATGAAAGATTTTTTTTTCCCACCAACCAACAATCAGATTTTTTAAAATAACGTGATCAACTAATTACTGTGGTTTTGAGCAGATTATCAATTAACTGACCTTATATAATTCTTTTGATTAAAAAAAGTGAAATTTAACAGTACAAAGCCTCAGACTGCATACATTTATGGGTACACAAGATCAGTCAAGTACCTGACAATACACTTAACGTGAGCTTTATCCACAACATTATCACAGCTTTTTTTGAAGGTTACAGTAAACCAATGTAATAGCTTTCTAAAAAAAAACACAACCATAAACTGACCTTGTACTTGCTTAAATAAAAGGCAATGAAATTTGAATGTATAAAAAAAATATATTGCCATATCCCAGTCCAAAAATATTACGTTTACAAAAGAATTTGAAATGTATACATAATTTACATCTCTAATTTATCCTTGCTCTTTCTGTTTGAAGGGAAAAGGGAAAGCAGAGAAAAAGAAAGAGCACGCGAAGCCAAGGTTCAGTAGGTCAGAGTACCTGAGTATCCTTGGTAGGTTCTGCGTCAGAGCTGGCACACCAGTAGAAATAGAAAAGTGCACAAGCAGCAAAACAGAGAGGGAGACCAAGATAGCCGAATTAATGACCACCGCCCCGCCAACGAAGCCAAACACAAATAGCAGCATGCATCCAGGATTCATGGCGCTGCGCTGGCATGGTGAAACGCCGGAACCAAGAAGGCTACAGAGGGGCCGAGGGTGTATCTTTGTAGGCAAAGTCTGTCATTCAGCCGCTGCCACAAAAACAATGCCATCAGCAGCAGCTTTCCACTCTTCTGCAGCAGCGCCGGAGCAATGACATCACCGCTCTCCTCCCCCTGGCGCCCCAGCCGCCGGGCTCCTCGCAGCATCTATGCAGCGACGCAGAGACACAGCCAGCCCTGGAGCGACTCTCCCCTCCTTCCACGCAGAGTTCATAGGCTAGGAAGCGTCAAGATCTGCATAATATATTCACATCAAACCCTCCCAACAAACGGGTGCCACAATGCGCACCTTCATCAACCTGTACACAAAGCCGTGGCACGATAGCGATTATTTTGGGACATTTTCCCTGCCTACCCGAATGCAAACACAGAAGAAAAAAAAAAGCTGAAATTGGTTAGGGCTAATGTACAAAGTATATCTCAACATTTAGCAGTACAACAGCAAAAGCCTCTTTCGACTGGTTTCTACGCTATTCTCTTACCGCATTCCAATCATACAACAAATCTTTCCGATTCAGCCGAACCGTTGTTGTAGGATTAAAGAACAAAGTCTTGCAAACACAAATGAATGGATTTTTTTCTTTCATTTCAGGGTGAGAGCGCAATAAATAGCTTACCTAATTCTACTGTGCGTTGTGGATTCTAGCTGATCACCCCCTGTTAGCTGATGAAGTTTGGTTCTTTCCAAGTGCTCCATATAATTGTGGATCATCTGTTTAAAATGACAGAGAAACAGCAAGAAATATTTAATACCTTTTACTTTTACAACTGCATAATTCTTGGCCAATACAAGATAATCTTCCCCTGTAACGCTAAAAGTAGTAAAGCATTCAGAAACATTAAAGAAATAGTTAAAGAAAGAAGCAAAAATCACACAGTGTGTAAACCACAAACCAGAAGAGAAGCCCACAATAAATAAAGAAAAAATTGGAGAACTCACTTGTGCATTCATGCACAGGAAACATCCTAAGGGCACACGAAGTGCATGTGATACTACAAACAAGAGTTTTGAACAGAAGTACCATGTTCAAATCCATTTTGCAGGCTGTTTAAGACCTCTGCATCCAGCAGATATTAAAATTTATTATGTTACACAATACATTTCACTAATGCCTAATTGCAAACTACCGTGAAGGTCAGACAATGTGCACCTCACCTATTAAACAGAATGAATCCACAAACTAAGAATCAGATTATTTCCATAGGCAGAAATATGACGTCAGCATCTCTTTTTTAATTCTAACATTCAAATAAATGTAAGCTTTCTGTATTTTCTAGAAGTGAAGTTTGGTTTTAAATTATCTAGACTGACTTCTCTTAAAAAGGACTGAGTGCCTGTGGATTTTCAGCACTCGAGAAGAGCTTCGCTCGCTTGCTCTCTTCCTTTTAAGAGCGACAGCCACAGGCCAACACGCTGACTCCTGCAGTCATGACTTATTTAATGAATCCCGATTCCAATCGGCCAAAGGACGATGCTACTGAGATGTAACTGATCCGGGACATGCATGGGGAGAGGTAACAGGTATCACTGCATCACTCCAAAAGGTTAGTTTGGACATACGTCTTTGAAATGAAAACTGGGAAAGCCTGAAGAGAAGCCTACATGACAGCGGGTATTTTTAGCATTTCTACACTCGCGTTCAAAGATGAATAGGGCACTCGGAATGAAAAAAAAAAAAAAGAAATTATAGGTGTACTGCAGAAGAATTTAGTGTACTTTTTTCCTGAGACATATTCAGGTCACATCTCAAAGGCTTCCTCTGGAAAAAAATACCTATTCTGTAAAACTGTAATCTCTTCTGCTATTCTAGAAAGGGTATACACACACTTTTAGAACAGTGTTATTAACAGGCATTTCTACAACCAGTATTACATAACCTTTTATTTTGGGGGCATTTGCATACATTAGGACAGAATTCAGCAGGACCTGGAAACCTACATCTACGTGTTACTTTCAAGTCGGGGCTGATGTGTCTGAGGCTGATGAGCTCGACCTTCTGAAACGCCGCTTGCCAGCATTAGCTATATATGAATATATATTCTTAGTCTGAGATTTTTTTGGTAGAGTGAATTGACTTAATATATCCCTATTGATGGATATTCTATAAATCCGTAACTTATATGGTAATTACTGGTTACATACAGATCCTGGTTTTCCCAGCATTCACCTGAACTAATTAATATAATTCAAACAAGGAAAAAAAAAACCTTGCTATTTTTAGAGAAACGTTATATAATATACTTTGACTGATGTCAAAAGCTTACAAAATTTATCCTCCAACAAGATGATATAAATGCAGCATTTTACTAGGACCATCTCATTTGCTTTCTGAAATTTTTTAATGCTTGCTCATACACAGAAGCAATCAAAAAAATTGAAAGCTCCGCCTCCAACTACCCACATTTCTTGGTCTTTTTGTTTCCACCAAGCAACCAAAATTAGGTGTTCCAATGGTTCCTGTGCATAGTTTTACAGAACAAGTTTATTATAATCCAAATTAATTTAGAAATTCCAGGAAAAAACTAATGCATAACTTTGAAATGCACATTAGACCATTCTGTTCAGGTATTCCCTCATCATGGGAGGGAGATGTTACTGAACAGAAGCTGACCTACCTGCAAACACTGCCATTTGCAGCACACCAATTGGTTTCTCTAAGCTTTTTAGCTCGTGAACAGAAGCTGAGTAGCTAGTACCTTTCCAGGGAACAAGTAACACACGGGAAAAGAGAGTAGGGTCAGTAAAACCCACACCACTTTCATGTTTTGCAAAGTACATGGTTTAATCTACTTTCTTCCCTCCCCTCAGTCTATTCTTTTGTTTACTGGAATGTCTCATCGTATTTATTACCCACACACAAAGGCTAGAGGGCAGGTCAATTTAAAGGACTATGCAGTTTAGTATTGTTCTGCAGATGAAAATACTGCTGATGGTAAAAAAAGCAAATCTGAAGGTCACATACTTCAGCATAAAGCCTGTAAGCTATAGGAACACAAAATAAAATGAAAAGGCAAATGTGTGCATCATGTGCACGTGCAGCATGGCCATTTGTCCACAGATCCAGGCTCTACGCGTCAGTGGTGCCCAAAAGTCAGAAAAACAGTGGTACTGCCACGTAAAGTCCACGCACTGCCTCAATCCGGGGTCCCAAGGATAAAAGCTGATGATACTGGAATATTGTCCACAAGCAGCGAAGTTCCTCACCCTCCTCCCTCCATGCCCATGGGATAGGAGGTGCTGTGGAGTCATGAGACATAGCACATGGCTTCTCAACTTCTAGAAATCAGTTAATGAAAAGGTCGCAATAAAAAATTTAATACTGCAACTTATTGGGAAGTTAGCTCACTAACTGCTTGTCTGCAACAAAATTCTGAAGACTCCCTCCAAAACCGCTGGGATTTTAACCAGATGACCTCCAGAGGCTCTTTTGAATCTAAACTACTCCAAGTCTCAGCATATCCTTGAAGTGCCATCCTGACCAAAAAGTCTAGTGAATTAACACACTAGGAATCTCAAGTGCTCAAAATTTGATTAAAAGTTTTGCTATGTTTTGAAATTACTGAGCTATCCAAAGGAAAAAAAATATTTCTGACAATTTAAAAACATGTATAAATGGAATAATTGCTCTCTACTCAGTACAATTCTTACAGAAGTTACACGAAAGGACAGATGATAAATAAAGGACTACATCTACTACCCTTCTCTTCAATAAAAGTTGCAGTCAATATTTAATCATCCATAACGTTTTACTACTGACAGCTCACCTCACTGCCTCTGAAATCCACAAGTATTTTTGAATATGATCAATTGTTCCAAGGAAGACATCATAAATACTGACCACTCTTCATCACTGATGTAACTAAATACATTGCTCGATTACCATTAGTTGAGAGTATTAAAGATAAGGTAATTTTTCCAAGTTCTGAGTTTATGTAGTTAACAGCATTTCACAATTCATGTGTTAGCTCATTTTAGGGCACAACATGTAAAAACTGACTATAATGAGCTTTTCAACACATTAGAGCATGAATATGAAAGTCATTCCCTTCGAATGCAAGTGACAGCAACGCAATGTCTTTCCACCTCAACAAATACTCAGACTGGTTTCCTCACACAGCACGTGACAAGTTCTGCATGTGTAGAAAGTGTTACAGGTTTTTCTACATCCCAAGCTTCAGCATTCAGTGAACGACAGTGAACGTGCTGCCACTAGTGTCTATCCCTACCCTTACAAATGCGACCGCTCCCAATGGACACAAGCCTGATACTTTCTTTGCGACAAACAAACGTGTATATACCATCTTGTGGTTATTGTTACCTGCACCTTTTCCTTAACCAGGTTGACAGCATCTCCTGTATACCTTCCTTTCTCTTTCACTCCTCCTTCCTTTCTGTGTCAATGCTTTAACTCCCCCAGGACAGGGTTTAGTAATTCTTTCGCTGTCAGAATTCTTTCTCTGTGCTACAGCCCTCGCTGTTCATCCCGCGGATCCAATCAGGTTTGGCACAAGCGGCTCCTCCCTTTGGGAATGTGCAACCAACTGTATATATAGATCTTTCTGCGTCCCACATAATCTAGATTTATTAAGGTAACAAACATTTCTAGAATCTCCTTGATTCAGTACAAAAGTCCTAAACGTACTTCCACGTAACTACCTTTTACCTTTATGCACTCGTGGTGAGCTCATCACCTAAGTAGAAGCATCACTCCCACTGGTGAGCTTGATGTATCTTTATCCACATATAAGGTGATGTTGCTTGCAGATACAATAGTATATAAAGATGTTAAATCCAGACTTTACACACCAAGCTGTTAATGCTTAGCATAAGGCTTTACAAAAACTAATTTGCTTGAACAGATATTTAAAGTCTAATCTCAAAACCACTATGACTGGTACCCGTGCTTAGCCACAACTGTAATTAGACATCTCCACTTAGCCTTCTCTTCCTGTTTCCCTATACAGGGACTTGTTGGGGTTATCTGTTTATCCAAACGAACCTGACAAAGTACATTCCCAACGCCAGAGACAGGCTCACTGTACTGTCACATTGTATCAGCGCAAAACACTGTGAGAAACTTCCATGGCCCAATTATGCTTCATTAAACTAAGCCCATATTCTGCGTGTCAGGGAAAGAGATATCGAACCATCTTAGCCTTGCATTTCCCAAAGGATAAACAGAATCACTTCCTTAAAGGAGAAAAAAAAAAGTTTTATTTTGGAAATCTGTACAGAGAAGTGCCACAGGTGTTAGTCAACCCTCAAGCAGATGCTGAAGCACTGCTTTGCCCCAGTTTCCCAACTGAGTAGTAAACGTAAACCAGTTTGCAGCCAAGCCTTTAGAAAGCCAGTGCCATAGCTATGAAGTGTGTCCCATTAACTATGCAGGAAAAGAAAATAAGACCCTTTACCTCCTACTCGGGGGGTTGGGTTTGCCCTGAAAGAGTCACGAGCAGCAGTGCATCGTCTTCGCAGCAAAGGCAAAGAACACCAACAGGTACACGCAGAAGACAAGACTGCTTTTATACAGGTAATATAACAAGGAAATTTTCTATTAAACAGTATTTGAGATAAAAGCTGTAACAGAGCAATAAAATGCCTTTCTAAGTCTATAGAGCAAAGGTCCAAATATTTTTGGATTATACCACTATCAACCCTTCAACTTTCTAGCACAGTGTCCTCGTGGCCATACAATCCCTTCCTGCATCTGGTCCTTTATAACTAGAGAAAGATGCAATCAAGACCTTGCATAGTTAAATTCTACAAGTTCAAATTCGGGAACTCCAGCACGCTGCTTTAATGCTCATCTGTTCTGAGCATTAGAACAGAGGAAGATCAGTGCAAGATCAAAATACGCTGCAAGCAGAGGAAAGACAAGGGACCAGAGCATATTAAGCAAGCAGAGAATCACGATGTGGATGTCAGAACATGTTCAGGCTGCATTGCCACATTACGTTCCGAACGAACACATTATCCTATCCACCACCTGCTACAATGCCCAGCTACATTCCACCTTCCAATCTACCAACTCAACTGCTCAGGTTATCACACCCTAACCCATTTAAAATCAAGCCAGTTCGCTCAAGCACAGACCTACCAGGAGAGGCAGCGTAAGGGGATATATTCCACTCGCACTCATCAGCTCATCTCCCACTCTACAGAGAGCAGCAAGAAGATGGGGGCTAATTTGACAGAAGTGTGAAGAAGGCTAAAGCCTCTTCCCAGAGATTTAACAAGTGAGGGCAGCCCTGCTGTCCCTGCGGCTGCAGCCTGGGTGCCGGGGCAGGCTGGTGCCCCGGAGCCCCGTCCCCATCAGGCTGAGCTCCGAGGAGCGCTCCCAGCTCTCGCCACAGCGCACGCTGCGGGTCAGGGATTCAGCTCTCCGGTTGGCATCACTGGTGTAACTCCCCATGGTTTAAGTAGGTCTTGGTCCATTTTGACTGGAACTGTTGAGGTGAAGCTCCCGTGAGCTGCTGAGCCAGCAGCGATCCCCAGCAAAGCCGCAGCCACAAGCAGGCAGGGTTAGTGCTGAAAGAGGACGTGGTTACAGAGCCCGAGTGAAGTCAAGAGCTGGAAGAGAAAGACATCCAAGTCTGAAATGCTAAGCTGTGAACAAGGGAGGGAATGGAGGGAAGCAAATACCGAAGACAGGCAGAATAGAGAAAAAATGTTAGAAATTAAGATGGCAGAAAATGCAGTCAAGTCACAGCTTTAATGTGACATCTGTCAAAGTAATCACTGCCAACATCTTAGAGCTAAAAAAAAAAGTGGAAAAAAAAATCTTTCTAGTACTCTGTTCATTATTTGGTCAATTGAAAGAAAAACAATTGCCATGTCAGTAAGTACCAAAGACTGATCGCTTGCAAAGACAATGGTGAAGCTGATTCAGAAGGAAAAGAATATTCCTTCCTAGAAAAACATGAAAGCAAGAAAGGTTTCAAAACCAAATATTGTGATAGAAATATTTAAGCCAATAAACTTGATAACTTAATGCTTAAAGTAGGCTGGATATTTGCCAAAATATATTGCATTAAAAGAGAAAAGTTATTACACAGACCTAAAGCACTAGAGTTTGTTGGGAGAAAGGGAAGCAGGAAAACACAAAGGGTATGGGGGGAAGACAGGCACTATTATCAGACAGTCCTTTCCACTCCCCAGGGATTTCAGTCCCCGAGTCTTAAACACACCAGATGCCAGCATTAAAATGCTGACCTGAGGCAGCCTATGACCGAAGTATATCAGGAAGTTGATACTTTGCAGGACTGACAATGGTCTCTCTGATTGTGCTCAAAAATGTCTTTGCAAATGACGATAAGGAGTATCTAGTTAACTTCCTGAGGTTAGTCATACAGTTGTTAAAAAGGCTGCCAACCTTTTATCAACAAGCTACCAGGAGTGTGGTATTTTTTGCCCATAGTTCCCTGCCCAGAGCTCAGCTTTCACAGCCCATAAACCATCAACTCTCCATATCCTATCTTGGAAACACTGTCGTATTTCAGCAGCTGCCAGCTGGTGGTCTGAGAACTTTGAGTACCTCTAGTAATGTGTACACACGCTTGTCACCTAAAGGCAGAGATCAAAATCTTCATAGAAAAAAAAAGCAGAAATAACCTAAGGTAAAAGTTTTTGGGTTTAGAAGCTATATAACATAAAGGGAGAGAGGTGAAACATTCAAAAGGGAAAAAAATAAAAATGCTGAGACTGGGAAGCGAAGAAAGAATGAAGTAAACATGCCGAAAGGAAGGGGCACAGAAAACATGAGACCTGATTTTAGGAGCACAGAGGTATGAATATACCATGTTGCATTACAACTTATTTCTTTATGAAGGAAGGACATAGTCACCTCAGTAATAATAAAGCCCAAGGAAACACCTCTCCCTACACCAAAGAAAGTGAATTTAAGATGTAAAAGCATTTAATAAATTGGAATCAAACCAGCAGAGGTTGTTGTCCATTTTGGAGCAAAACCTACGTAAAAAGATATTCAGAACATTTCATTAGCATTTCACTGAATTAATGACGCCCAATACATTTAGTTATCCTGAACTCTGCAAAACAGGATTCAATAAAAACCTGTGCCATTTCTATTGCGATAGTACCCATAGGTTCTAACTAAAATAAACCAAACCTTTGCAGTACTCTGAAGTACTTCCAGTTGAAAAGGTTGTAAGACTGAAGTGGGCAGCATTAAGCTTTGCCACTTCTCATTTTACTTAAATTTCCAGTTTTCAACAGATGCAGCATTCTAAAGCAACCATTTAGTAACAAACGTGATCTTAAATACATTAGGATTTCAGTAACTATATGAATATTTTTAAGAGCTGCAGAAATCTTGTCATGCAGTACTGCAGAGCTATATGCTGGTTGTGGTTCCAAGACCTTTTCAGCTGTTGTCAGTATAACATACTCGTCTTAAGACTGCTAAGGAAGTATTAAAGGTAACCAAATCAGACATCTGTGTTTGCTTTCCCTTTCCCCACATATGGCGTTTTGAACTAGGAACAGTCAGGATTGCGTTCCCCGCTGTTAGTGACGATCTAAAAGCAGCTATCTGACCTTCCTAACAAAGGCAAAGCAATCAGAGTAAGAAGAACTGTGCTCAATATTTGGGCTTCAGAGTAATCAGAATTATTGAGAAAACCTAGTGATTTCCTCACTAAAATAAGTATACTAGTTGGGCAGTGAGCATCCCTGCATGGGAAAGACAACCTGCTGCTAAAAATCGAAGCACCACAAATCCGTTTATGCTCTAGAACCAACTTAAAAAGTGTGGCTCTTCTTACTTTAACAAAGTCAAACTTGTTTCATCTTCATTAGCAAATACTGTGTTCGGTAACTATCAATAATAAGTATGGCAGGGGCTTCTTTTAATCATGAATCTCAACAGGAGGCCAGTTTTTGAAGGTATTTGTTCCTTCAACAGTACAAGTAAAACCAACACAGAAAACTGCTGGAAAGAGTACTGAGATTGCAATTTCATTGCTATTTCTTTGAAGTTTGTTAGTGTGCTTTGAAAAATCATCTTTGAAATATGAAAGAGCAAATTCCTATTTTTTTTTTTAAACTTCTGAATATCTGAGAAAGCTATAGAATTGACAAATGTAATCAAACTGACATGGAGAAATAAACACTTAGATGCAAATTAGAAAAACTACATACCCAATGCAGCCTGGTTGCAACCAACATTACCAACATAAACATCCAAGCATCAGTGAATAAACTAAAACATTCAATAATTTTCCCAGCTGCTCACAACACAAAGTTTTCCACAGATCTACATTTTTACAGACACCTTGAACTCATCTTGGTATAATGACCTACCTCTGTATGTCTTGAATGAAGTGCATTGTATTCTTTCTTGAGTTCTGCCTCCCTCTCCTCAAGTCTGCTAACTGGAAGAAAAAAAAAATTAAAACAGAATTAAAATTAAATTCAGAGTTCTAGTAAGCGAGACTGTGATTTGATTGGGACTAGGCAACCAGATCGGAGATGAGAGTATTCTTAGTAGTGAATAGCAAAGCATGGGATAAAAAGTATGTTGGTTCTTGTGTTTTTGAACTCCTGCCACTTGAGCTTCCCAAGCACATCATCAGTAGCACAATCTTATGATTTGCAATCCTCAAAGAGCCGCAGTACTACTTTCCCTAGCTGACTGCTAGCCCAATGAGAGGGCATTTTTATGCTCAAGGACAGCTTACTGCTCACACCAATCCAGACTGTTTCACACGTGCACATGGAAAACTTAGGACGAGGCAGAAGCCACGTCACACAGGTAGACTCCATCTCAGATGAGAGCGCTGAGCTCCGGTTAAGGCTCTACATTGGTTTCCTAGAATATAACCATGCGTAATCTTCAGAGGTGTTTAACTAGAATAAACATAGACAAGGTATTTTTTTAAATAGCTTCAAGTCATATGTTGTGGTACAGAAATTAAGACTTCTGCTGGTATTCCAAGAAATTAAAAATACATCTAGCAGATTTCATAGAACTTTAGACAGTAAATTCATATTAAGAGGAGATGAGCTGGAACAAATTATGCAGTAAATTTGCAGAAAGACGAAGAAAATTCAGGATGTTCTTCACGCAACTAATCCCATCCTTTTGTTTAGGTTTTTTTTGAGCATGATATTTATGCGATATAAGCATGTGTTTCAAGTTCTGTAACTGAGCTTCTCTTACTCCACTTGCCATGTTTAAATACCCCTGGGAAACTTCAATTTATAGTTACTTATCTCCAGAGACTCATTGCCAAGCACACATTATCTGAAGACAAATGCCAGCATTTTCTCAGCCATTTGCACATTTTCATACTGCCAACTGGGTATTCTGAAAATTAATTCTCAATATAGCATTTTTTTTTGCTCCATATATCTGTATTTTGGCACAGTATTTTATCCTAAGTACATTTCAATCAAAAAAAATCTTTGCCAGAGTCAAATGCTGGAACCAAAATACATAATTGTCTACTCACTCAAATCTGTGTAAACATTCTTAGCTCCTAATCTAATCTTGCTCTTATAAGAGCATTAAGTTCCTTGACACAACCTTTTGCACTCCACCTATAAATATCTGACCAGAAGTATTAAATCAAATTTTATTCATACTAACGCAAGATTGAACACTCATTTCTGCACTGTTATCAGACTGAACAAGAGCTCTATGGGTCAAACAGCAGTGAGTGATGTACAAGTGTTTACAGCACAATACATAAAAATCTATTTACAGCACAATAAATACATAAATATGTATTTTTGAGATGCAATGCAGGACACAAATCATATCTAATGAATGGAAGATTTTTGTTTATTTTTAGGCAACAGATATTTTAAGCCTCCTCACCCATTTAAAGAGAGGTTATAGGGAAGCTTGTGGTAAGTGCCTACAGAAACAAGTGTCAGAATTTATAGTTACAAAGCACGACATGACAAATCAAATTTTATCTGTTATCTTAGACTGGCCGGTATTTTACTCAGAAGCAATTAACATTTTACAACAGTTGACCATCAGACACGCTAGCAGTGAGTAGCCACAAGGCAGAGCTCAGCAGCGTTAGCTGCCCGCATCCTGTCCAGTGATGGCTGTGCTCGCTTGGGAACCCACCGTCTCCGGGCTCTGCATTCCAGTTCCCTGCCTCCCCCCCTGCCCGCAGACCCGGGGCTGCGAACCCTGCCGCTGCGCTGGACGTGCTCTAGGACAGGCAAACAGCCTGGAAATCAGAAAGTGCAAACTGCATGACTAATTGGCTTCGTGTTTTGCAAAAGCAGCTCCCTCTCCTAGAGACAGCATCCAAGCACCCGGCGAGAGGCGGGCAGCCCTGCCGCAGCTCCGCGTCCACGCTGCCTCCCTGCGACACGCCGCCGCTTCATGCCGGGCACCTCACCACAAACCTGCAGAGAAACCATGGCAATGCACCTCGACGTTGCTCAGTACACTCACGTCTAGACAGAGCGGCCAACACCAGCTCCTAGAGATTAACTTTATCCAGTGGATTCTGGGAAAAGTACTGGGGACAGTGCATTTAATGAAGATTAACACCACATTAGGTGTTATAAAAACTCTTCTTTCTTCATAGCTGTCCGTAACCTACCTTCACGAAATCCACAGAAGCGTTTCCCACTGTTACAGATATAACATTTCCACAACAGTTGAGGTTCCATAACGAAGCGTACCGTTTCTCCTTCTATAGCCCAATTTTAAATAGTTCCTTAAACCAAGTCATAGAAGATGAATAGATATGGTACTGCATAGTCAAGGAGGATATCTACATTAAATCTGATAACTATTTTTGTTACACACAAAGGTTAAAGAGATGAAGGCCCTAGAAGATGATGTAATTGACATTCAGCATTTTCTTCTGGAAGTCACTTCCAGCTGTGTAACACATGGCAGTCCTACAGCTGGAAGCTTCAGTCATAAGCGGATGTACACGAAGTTTATATACCCTCAACAGACACCACATTAACAGTCCTCAGAACAGGCTTTTCCAATACCAGCAGGATGATACACAACACCGGAAATCTATTTTACCCAAAACATGCCTCCCATCAAAGACAAGATCTTGACAAAACAACCAACAGAACATACTTCCCTTTTCCAATTAAAGACTGTGGAACAGAACAGATATTCCCTGAGGATCAGAGATCACCACAGACTTGGACATAGAAGATACTTGAACCTAGAAGACCACCAGATTCTTGCCCCAAAATCTTGGAGAAACTTATCATGTCACTATTAAAGGTACACTCAAGGTACACTCCTATCAGCAGTAACGGGAAACTAAATAGGAGACAAAAAAAAAAAAAGCAGCTTCCACTGGCACCCAGAAGTACATTTAAAACCAAATTGTCGCCACTTCCATTTTACTCCACCAGCGCACAAAGGAGTGGAAGTCTGGCACCACCCTGATAACGTCCCCCCAGGAGGGACGGAGCCGGGCACTGGCATGGCCTGAAACACGCTGGGTCCGCAAAGTGGCAGCCAGACACAGTTCCCATCAATTTGACTTTTAAGTAACAATAAAAAAAAACCTCCTCTGATATTTCAGCCTGAGACTGTTTTCCACAAAGATGTCAAATTCTTAATGGGTAGATGATAAAGTCAGCTTGATGATATGTAACCTAAAAGCAAAATATCCACTGTCTCTGTTGTATGATTTTTTTATAAAGCCATTATATCCTTGTTACATCATGGAAGATACTACATTGCAAGATTACATTGTGCAAGATATTACATGTGCAAAATACAACACACATCTAAAAAGTTTCACTACTCATGGTTGCAAGTCTTCATGGAAAAAATTTAAAGGTCTTTCAACATCATAAATACGAGCATAAAATGCAAATATTCTAGTATTTTTAGGCTGATAAGAAAACATCGCACCGGAACACCACAAATTCATGTCCAAGGTCTACCCGCAACCTTCTCCGGCGCTGTCAATACCCTAACACATTCAATGACCTGAAGTACCAATCCTAATCAGAGTTCTCTCAAATCAAACCAATCAAGCCTAAAAATGGGAGATTAAAATATTACAGCAAACTAGAGAGAAGCCTCTGGAGTTTCTGCCTCCTGACAACATTACAAAGAATTAGGCAGCAAAGCTGCCCACCCTGCCTGTTCAAAAATCAGAGCTTACCTCCCAAGTCTGATGGCTTTTACCAAGTTTGGAACACCCTCCATCTGTATGTTGTCCTCTGCCTCAAACTGCTGATAAGCCTGAGGGGGAGAAAGAGAAACAGACCTGCTAGAACACCAAATCCAGTACGGTGCCTTCAAGAGGAATTGCAAGTTCCTGCTACACAAGCCAGGACAGAGATCCAGCTCATTAACGAGCCCTTCCTAGCACTAACACTATCTGAAGGCTCTCCTTGGACAGCTTTCATCCAACTCCATTCTCAAAAGCAGGTCCCATACCAAAGTTAAGATATAGATCAAGCATAATCAATCCCATGATCCAGTAGGACCTCATGACCTATTAAGTAGTTGCTAAAGAACACACACATCAACCACAGATTGAAACAGGGACTGAAGCTATCAAACAAGTATTTAACCTGAAAGTGGTAAGACCTGGAATTAAGCAGCACAGAAAACTGATTTGTAAAACAAGTGATAAATTTGACTCCTTGACAAGACCGACATCTTCAAGTAGCTCTCACCACTGTGAACTATATGTCTAGTTCTCAGTTTAAGAAGTAGGGGACTTTCAATTATGAAGACAGCAAATACCAACACATACAGTTGCACGGTCTTATCCCTGACACATCTGGACTGTTCAAGTATCAACTAAGTCTCAGCCCCACAAAACCACTGTAATTTAGCACCAAAAACCTGACATAAAGTTTAAAGATTTTTTTTAAGTGTTCTGCTATAACCTTTCAATATAAAGACAACCTTATGCCAGCTGTAAACCTCACAGATTTAAATTCAAATGAACAAGGATATATACAAGCCAACTTCTACCCAAAATCAAGTTAAAAATCATTTTTCATCTAGTACCAGTGTTCCACTGAGAAAAGTTTTGATTGATTGACTGTTTTGAAAACAGTGGGATGCTTCATTTATACATTTGGCTATTGAAGCAAGTAACTTTTTGAGAAAATCCAACATGAAGTCAGCATGAACACAGAAGCTACAGCAGACTGGATTTGGTTTTAAAGCCAGATAACCAGTGACAACTCAGGAATGTAAGATTCTAAAAGACATTTAAAGCCATTTTCTTCATTGCTGCAACATTTACTGCACTAGAATTATTATAACAATCAAACTCCAGCACCTAAACCACTAGCACAATACTCCCCTAATTTAAAAAAGTACATGAGCAGCTAATTACATGGCAGTGGATTTCAAACTCCTCTCACCACTTCTGTTCAGGTATATTAATAGACGAGTTTAAAGCAGGCCAATCATTGCTCTAATTTTCTTCTCCATTTTATTTTGGCCTCCAGTCTTGCAGCATGACTCGGTGCAATTCCGGAGCTAACTGTACCCTCTGCTCCATCTAGTGGACTACCGATTCCCACACCACAAGGCAGAGACAGCAGGTACTCTTGAAACTTCACAGCGTAAGGCAGCCAGGAAAGTAACCAAGACCAAGAAACACTTTAGTCAGAAAAAAACCCTTCATTTCTAGTACACTTTGAAGCTCACGCTTCTTATAGGAAGATTCTTCAAGTTTAGTAAATGATACCTGAGCCACAGTGTAGGGAAGGGCAGTGGGGGAATCTGCCTCAAAAACAAGCCACTGTAGAAGAGAAACAGCTGCATTGAGAAAAAGATGGCAAACAGTAATCTCCAAATTTGTTAATCAAGAAATACAAGAAGTTAAACTGCTCTGTTCTTTCTTTGTTGGAAATAAGATTAGTTCTGCTGTTCTCAGTCCTTGAAAAATACATAGGAACAATCCAGACCCTCACCAAACAAACCTCAACTTCTCAACTTCTTTCAAGATCTGTCAAAAAGCTTTCTTGTATTCCTCAGAATAAACACTGCAGTTGAGCCATACCTAGAAACAGCATTACTGACAGATGTATTTCATATCAGTTTAGTTATTCACATCATCATGTGCGCAGATTCACAAGTCACAAGTCAAATCTCAAACCAATGTTAAGCTTCACAGCTGAAAGTTCCTATTAGAATCTCCTCGTTAACTAGGCAGGTCCATGTTGAACTGCTGCTGCAGCTCTGTGCAGTGTATCTCCCAGTACTGGATGCCTTCAGGTTATAGATCCAGAGGTTTTCTACCTGGGTGTACGTTACAGTAATGATGGTATCTGGAGAGCTCAAATGAAAATAAAATACCAAATAAATTAACATCTGCAGAAGATTCACAATGGAACCTGGTCTTGCATTTTTCTCTTGAAGCCAGGGAAAGAAATAGTTCTGTTCAGCTTCTGAGGAAAACAAATCTGCATGTTTTTAGGTCAGCTGCCAAAACGTTTGTCTCATATCCCAAATAAAACCTACAGCAAGCAATATCAATTGCTGCACCACATCACCTGATGTGGGAAATACAATCATCCCAACAGTTGTGTCACAGCATTTGCAGCTCTGAAGACCAGGAGTTGTTTCTTGGGTTGGGGGGAGGGGGGGAGCTGGTGGGGTTTTTTTTTCTTTTTTACATATGTAGTTTTACCCAAATATAATCTAACTTGAGCATAAATTACAAAGCTAAGTTTTTAAACTTATGAGGTACACAAATATCTGTGCCTTGGTTGTCCTGTCAAATGCAGTAAACCACCTTGGTTGTACTTTAGCACTAGGCAGATCCAGAAAAAGAACTAAATCTTTCAGCTCCCACAGCCTACCACCTCCATCGGAAAGCACTTCAACCATGCAGACACCGTGTTTTTCAGATTCTCTCATAAATACGTTACTCTGAGAATGATTCCTCCAGAAAGCATCCTCCAAAGCTGTTCCATTCCTGCAGTAAGTCAAAATACACTACAGTCGTCTTTTACTCCACAAAAAATAACTGATATTCCCAAAACGGGAGGCAAGAAAGGGAAATAAATTAAACCTCTGCAGCCCCCACAGAGTTCAGTGGCACGTTACGTGAGCACTGGAAGGCACTTACCCTAATTGGTAACTGGAGACGGAGCAGTACCCAAAGCAGTATCACATGCCCTCCTGGAGCGTTGCTGGACGAGCGAGCTGCGTATTGCTATTACAAGTTTTTACAGCTCTAAGTGCCTAGTTTTCCAGATTCAAGGTTGAAATTTGAAAACGTTCTAATGCCGCAAATGAATTACAAGCAGAGCTAGGGGTCTCACCACAGCAAAGGCTTGAAATAACGTGAAAGTCAGATATATTCAAGCTCTTGTAAGAAATGTTTAAGATTATATCAAAGACTGGTGTCTGCCTCAGACACATCATTGCAGTGGAAGAGGAGGAGAAGAGAATAATTTAAGTGTTAACTTTTATTTTTTGAAAACCTGGCATTTCCATGCTTGGTGCACCTCCACAATATTCAGAGGTGCCCTCTGCTGCTGAGGAAAAAAAAAAAACCCACTATGAAAGTCTAATGAAGTGAAAACCAAAAAAAGACATTTACTCACACTCAGTAAGAGTTCGCTAAAGACCAACAGCAGGAGCTTCTGAAAACTCTGCCTGTACCAATATCGTCCCTAGACATAACTCCAAGGAACTTTGTGATATTTAACTTGCTTTAACTTCCACGAGCCACAGGCCCCTGAGAGCACTGGCGCTGTCTTTCACTGTTCCCTGCAGAGGTGATGCTGGCAGCCAACGCACCCCAACGCGAGTGCAAACCATGGAAAGTTACAGAGAAGAGCAGCAGTGCAAAACGAGATGAGGAGATGGATCAGGGGCCAAAGAGCCACACCACTGCAGCACATTCCTGCACTCAAATAGAAGTCGCAAATCCTTAGGCCTCTGCTCTCCTTGAAGCAGTTGTAAAGTTTACCAAAACATCCCAGGATGCAACATGTTGCACCATTTTTTTGGCAGCAAACTTGAGTTAGGCAACCACCACAACCACCAAACACCAGGACCAAGTGTTGTATATCACCCAAGAGTGGCAACTCCATGTACATCTGCCCCCGCCATTCAGGATTTCATCATCTACTGTGGCTCACAATCCTCCCAGCAGTGCCACCAGGTCATGCTGTCATCTCTCCCTCTTCCCACTCCTCCTATGAAAACGCAGAGTACAGCAGTTCACTCATCTAGGAGACAGCTGACAGCAACTCTTTAAATTTGTAATGCAGGGAAAAAAAAAAGTCAGTGAACCACAGGAACTTAGTAACTGGTTGACACAAAATAAGCTTCTTATTTCGCTTCTTCAATTTCAAATGGCAGATTTAGTCCAACCCAGCTGGTT
Source organism: Anarhynchus alexandrinus (assembly GCA_008711295.1). Classification (NCBI taxonomy): domain Eukaryota; kingdom Metazoa; phylum Chordata; class Aves; order Charadriiformes; family Charadriidae; genus Anarhynchus; species Anarhynchus alexandrinus. The sequence goes on along the minus strand of VUYV01000208.1, from coordinate 1,084,372 downwards.
GGATACGTGGCTATGAATGTAATCCCACAGGATAAATTTCAGTGCAAAGAAATACTACTTCTTTCTTTAGTGTGACAATCACTAAGACTCCAAAACCATGCACTTGTAATTCTGAACATAACAAAACTATAGCTTCTTGAGCAAATTTAACTGACATGCATGTTCAAGCACATACAACTATGTTGAACCTTACCATGTAACTTAAAAGCTGCCCTCTCCCAGGGCTAACTGGTCTTCACTAAATACTCAGGACGGATGGTGTTCAAGGGAATGAGTCGAAACTTCTTAATGGACAAAACTTGCTCTCACACACCTTGCTTATTTAAGGAAAAAAGCATACAGCACAGGAAGTACTCTACAAGAACCAAAAAGTCTTGTAGTTAAAGTACGGCATGAGACCTCATCTTACCTGTTTTCTGTTCTGAACTATTAATCATATCATAAACTGATGTTGACATCTCAGACGCTATACTCCAACACAAAAAAGCAAAGCCAGGTTTTATTTGCTTACTCCCTCTGTGCCAGGCATTTGCCAGACCCATTATCGATGATAACACTACCACTATTTTGAATGTTGATGTGGTAACAGTTGGCAATACCACAGACTAATTTAAATGCACAGACGGTAGTATAGGAAGCATAAGAGAAAAAGAATTATAGCTAGGAGACTTGTAGCTGTATCCAGTGAATTAAGTGACATATTGGTATCGTAGGACATACAAATTGCCTTGCCTATAAAACAGAAAACAAGATAATGCAGTAGAGTTGGACTACTTCACAAATATGTACACTAGTATGGCTTTCACACTCTAGAAATTTAGATCACCAAAAACAGTTCACTTGCATAATATTCATTAGGTGCTCCACAATTGTGTTTACGTCCCCTTTGATCTTGCTCTGCATCAGCAGCATGTCAAATCTTCCCAACAGTCTTTCATGCTGTCCCAGACAAGTTATCAACCCAAATCATAAGCTAAACTCAATGTTCAACACAGCTCTATTGTTTCTCCAAAGTTAATTTTTGCTACAATAAAAGGTTTTTCCCCCCAATGAGAAGACTTTGGAACTGTTTAAAAGTCAGCGTTCTAATACCAGAACTGTATGATGTTATGATAACTGTTTCAACAACATTATTTCTTACAAAAAAAGTAGTTCTACCCAACACTCAGTTGTTCTACTAGAAAAATCGAGTTTCTCGCGCAAATACATTCATTAACATGATACACACACAGTGTAACCAAAAGCTTAAAATAATCTACATATTTTTTTTGAAGGCTTAATATACAAGGCAAAAAAAAGTCACTCAAACAGATTCATAGAACAATCTAAAGTGGCATTACGTACGTCAGTATGTAAGTGCAATTTCTGTACAAGAAACTCTGGGTATAGTGTCACATACATTACCAGGAATCCAAATTATTTTTCTTTTTTGTGCAACTAATTTGTACTTTTTATTGTATTAACAGAAAAAAAAAAGTAATGCCATATATGACACAATGCAATCTTGGTGCCATAATCCTGTTGTCAGAGCACAGGGTTGCCCATTGACAAGTTGTTTGGGCTGCGGGTTTAGAGCACAGGCGTTCCAGAAACAGTGTCCTCTGTTACCAAAACAGACCACTCAACTCTCCTTCCAATGTCCGTCCATCCCCCCCCCNCCCCCCTTCTGCTTTTAAAAACACACACACAGTTCATTTCAGAAGAATCACAGCATTTCTGATACAAGCCTCTACAATATGCTTTACGATTATCCATTTTAGCTTGACTTGATCTATAAAGATACACTCCAGGAAATCAATCATCCTGGGTTTCACTAGAAAAGACTGCTTGAGGTGTTCCTCCACCTCTGTCTGTACAGAATCCGAGAATATGTTAACTGCAATGGACCCAACGTAGTACATGCCTCTCCTATTTGCCAAGAGCATTCTAAACCGTTCAAACTTGGGAAAGATTCAGCTCTGCATGCCGCCTACGTTAAGATTAACACTCGTGAACTAATACTTCTACCCTGCTATAGACTCGGTCATGCCACTGAAAATTAAACTTTACAGGAAGATAATTACACCTGAAGTCGAAAAGAGAGCTATAACTTGTTGCATTACAGGCAGGAAGGGTGGCCAGTAGAAAAAAAGGAAGAAAGAACAGTGAAAAAGGGCTATTTTGACAACTGGTGCTCTGCTTTTAGAAACTGATCTCATCTCAACCTTATCAGGCTTGATACAGTCTTACTTTACATTTCTGCGTGGCCCAGCAGTAAGAGCTGTATGTTAATTGAGAGGCATGCTAGTCTTATGTCAATAGAAGTTAGCTTAGAAGGTTGACAAAACATTCACATCGATCATATGTCTTACACTGTGCTAAAAAGGTTAAATGAAAACAAAAATCATAACCTTCCCTGCATGTTTAACAGACTAAGAGCAAAAAAAAAAAATTAATCCAGCAGCAGCAGCATAGGTCTTTCATCTTCAATTTAAGACTGCCGGGCGGGAGAGGTGAAGTGAGAAGATTTCTGTGGGTTTGAGTACTTTTTTTTCATCTACCCTTTACTCAAATAGAATTAGAAAAACTGGTGAAGGAGTTTCATTCAATGACTACGCGCCTGGAAAAGCAGCACTCCAGCAGAATGTCTATGCTACAATATATTCACTTTGTAACTTTCAGCATTTCAGGAAAACTGATCATTGTTATCTTTTTCCAAAACGCACAGGAGTTTTTGTAAATTACACAGAACATCTCTAAAAGTGGAAGTGTTCTTCCTTAACTCTTTTCCTGTAAAAATTAAATGCCTCATAGAAATAATTCAGCCAAAAAATTACACAAAAGCTAATGAGAATCATCATCAATGGTATTCTCATCCCAGTAGTGCTTCTAAACCCAAAGATTACATTTATTTTTAGAACAGACAACAGTTCAATGGGAAGAAAATTAGCTTATTTTATGATGTCTAACAAGGGAATAATTCTAAATATGTCCTGAAAAAGTCACTAAACATGAGAATAGCATGGTCAAAAAGGAAAACAAAACAAGTACGATACCAGAAGAATCAGATTACAGGTCACAAGCTTGGATTGCGTTTGTTTGCCTTAATTCTAAGGAAAACAGACTTGCACAAGAGTTAAACTTAGTTATCTGTCAAAATACAGGAATTGGATAGCACAGATATTTAGCGTACGCATTATCAGATTACAGAATGAAATTTAAAATGCACTAATGTCACTTAAAGGGAGTGCGATATGTTTTACTTACTTTGATCAGCATAGTTTTTTGCTTTTAGTTCAAGCTGTCGAGTTTGTGATTCTAATGCTTCCACTCTGGTCTGTAAGTCCTTTTTCTCTTGTTCTTGAGAATCTTCAAACTCGATGAATTTCTAAACAGAAAAAGGTGAATTTAGACTCAACAATTAATTACAGATTTTTAAAAAAGCCTGAGCAAAGTTCTTTCTCCAAAGAGAACGAACAGATTTACAGTCATTCCTAGATTTGTTTTTAAAAAGACTTTGACTTCAAGCAGCATGTAGGAAACAACACAGCAGCCCTTCACAGCAAGGAAGGGTACAAGCAGGTGTCCAAAACAGATCTACAGCCCACATTCAAACATAAAGGACACTAACTCATTTAGTCCAGTGTCCATCAGCCAAACATCTCACCTAGGTGGCTCTGTGTAATCACTATTAACTAAGTTCCAACTACTTCAGAAAAGCCGGCTTGGGACTAACATAAATATGAATTATTTCTCTCTTTCCTAACTTCACACACTTGCCTGCCAGCACTGCACATGAACCCAGAGAGTCTTGGTATCCTTAGACTCGACTGAACATCAGTGAAGCATACCTGTACCTCTAAGCCATGAAGGTACAGACACTGCGGCACGGACATGCCAGCAATAGTGCCAGCCAAAATTACATGCTGTCTTTTCATTCCTACCCAGTTTCTGTTATCATCTGATAGGTTATAAAATGCTCACTGTCTCCATCCAGTATTTCATAACCACCTCCTACAATCTGTCAACTGCATAGAAAACTATTTACACGCAGTCCACAGTTGTGCTGATCACCATCATCTTCCGTTACTTTGGTTTATCAACTTTGTGTCTCACGATATTCTGGAGTTCACTGATGTATGTATCAATGTTTACATTTTATAACATAAAGTTACCAATTCATCATTCTAGCAGTTTTAAAAGCATATTTTTTGCTATTTATCTTAACCACAAACTTAAGAAATTCAGTGTATACTGGTGGCTCATAGAATACTTCTAATAGCCAAAGATGTCTTAGGTCATGTAGCACTCTCTATTCTGCATTGCAAAGAGAACACAAGTTACACAGAAGGCTCCTCATACAGGGAAGAAAAGCATCCCAGAAGCCTTTGCAGAAAAAACAACCACCAAAAACATCCAAGACAGCTAAAGGGTCAGAAAGCAAGCTGCAGCTGGATACCGGATGGAAGCAGAGAGACAGAGGAGACAACAACTTAAAAATAGTAATGTTATAGGTGATTTGAATATAACTTTTTCCCTATGTATTGCTAGGAAAATTTAGTGGGCAAAAATACTTCAAAAGCTCACACATCAACTTTTAATAAGGTACTACTAAGTTTTAGCCTATGTGTTTTACAGCTTTTACAAAAGCAGAAACTCAATCCCATGAAAAGAGCTTCAGTTTAGCAGGGTCATCAGAAGTTTTGCTTAAAAATTACTTCAGATGTAGACATACATCAAAAACTATCAAGTGGAACAAGAGTTCCTTTCAGACAAGCTCTCCATGGCTATCACAGGACCAGGCATGGTGTTCATATGACTGTGCTTGAAGCCAAATCATGAAACAATTGAGAGGCAGCTGACACTAGCCCAGGTAGCACTGCTTGGGGTTCAGCGATTTAAAATGAGTTCTCCCACTTCAAAAAGACAGATGTGCAAAAGTCTTTCTACCCCCTCAACACAAAGTTCGGGAATATTAATTTGTCAATGTAATACTGAAAAACTCAACCTTTAAACTTGTTTCACGTCTCCTTCGTAGTAAATGTTTTGCCCCTTTTATATTAAAGATTCAAGTCATGCCTGGCTCATTCTTAGCAGACTCCCTTTTTAAAAAGGGCTTCAAAGTTTGACACAAATTTGGCACTGGGGCTAAAGACCAACATGGTTTGTTAAATTAAACATGGGAAAACATGAAAGAAGAATTATAAAACTGTAACATCTTTGTTTAGTTGCTTCTCTGATGATTTCCCAAAGTCAGATGTGTCTCATAACTTGCAAAAGGCCAGTGACAACCATACTTTTGAACAAACAGCCGTTCAAAGCCATCAATGTCATTGTTACTCATGAACTAAAGATAGATAACATTTTATATTTCCTCTCAAGTTCTTCAACTGCAACTATTAAAAATGGTCTTGCATTAAAGTTAAATGGTTTGCTTATTTTCCTTCACTTTGTTAAAGTTAGAATTTACGTTACACATCTTCAAAATATTTTTATAATTAGGGCTGGGCTATTTTTTTTTTCTCTGCTGAAAACTATACCTGATCAAATCATAGATTGTGTACTTTAGACTTTGACTGTTTCTATTTGGTTTCATCTCTCCTTCCAGTGATAGTATTAACACAGGCAGAGCCCCAGGAGGTTGGTCATCTCGTCCTGACTAAGCCTGTATGACTGTGATGGAAGGACTAGTCAGATAAACCACCACAGCAGCCAAGGATAGGCTGAGCACCCATATTAAAGACTTTTATTTTTAAATTTACATTGACAATACACTCAAATGTTGCAAATTATCTGCATTGTTTAAAGTAAATGCAGCAACGTATGTAGGAACACATTAGGCACTCAGCATATGGAAACTAGACATTCTCTTATTTCAACCCAAGCTACCGGTTACACAAAATACCAATGCAGACGGAAAAAAAAATAAAAATCTAGCTTTCCTCATTTTAAGTGACATCCTGTCTAGGCCACAAAGCCGTATCTTACAACTCCAGCTCTAACAAGAAGTAAGGGTTTGGGGTTTTTTTGTTGTTGTTGGTTGGTTTTGGTTTTTTTTTTTTTGAAGAGCAAGCTGAAGGACACCACCATGTCTTTAAAACAATCAGACCTAGTACCACAAGATCACAGAAGACATGGTTAGAACAGCCCTTTAAAGGTCATCTTGTTTCAGAGCTCTGATGCTCAGTGTTGATGTCTGGATCCTAATTTTGATTAGGATATAATGAGGTGTAAGCACAGGATATGATGCACGCCTCCTTCTGCATGTGCCTACTGCTGAAATCCATACTGCTGTGATACCTTCATAAACTATGTTTGGTAACTCCCTTTTAATCCTTCCCATTTTCTCCAGGCAGCATCAACTACGTTATTTCAGACAGATGTTTGTTTAACCTGTTCTTAAAGACCTCCAATAAAAAGTACTTCACAAGTAAGATTGAGAAGTCTTTATGTAATCAATTTTAAGCTCACAGCAACAATCACTGCAATAAACATGAACTCAGACTACACAAGGGAACAGCACAGCATATACATTTGGAGCCCTCTCTCATGCATATAACCATTTAATCACTTAGTAACACAGTACTAGCCAAACGAAACCTTTCGTCCTGTATTTATGTCATCATCTCTTTCCTTATATTTTAACTTGTTTTCCCGTCACACCATCCAGGTGCAATATATCTGATGTCAGGGTTCCACCTACTTGGCAGGCTCTACTACCCTATGACTTGTCCTTCAGCAGCTTTTATGGCGGCGATGCCAGCTTTCCAGCCAACGGCATGTTCTTCCCGGAGTAGGCAAAGTTAACTATGAAGCCAGCTCAGCCGGACTTGGGGTCGGTAACTGAAAACAGCCAAGCAAATTTTACACTGTTTTAGCAAGCTTTTTGTATAATGGATCTCAATTTTGCTCTTATATAAATCAAAAATACTTAAACTCTTATTGCAGGGGGTTTACTACGAGGTGTTTACTTAACATACAATCCTAAGTAAGAAAGTTAACTTTGGGAACAGTAAGAACTTAAATTTTCATGGTGGTAAACCCTTTTTCATGGTTGCAAAAGTAGCAACCGTGTATTGAACATCAATTTTCAAGAACAGCTTAATCTCACCAACAGCAGGAAAGCTAAAAGCTGTATTGGACAGCTTGACATGGCTAAAAGGAGTAGATTTTATCCTGTTTCCAAGGCCACACAAAACCCCTTCTGCTAGCCACAGCCCCCAGGTATGGAGCAGTATACTTCTACAGAAGTAAAACTGTTTATAAAATAGCAGAACCCCAAATCCTTCTTCCTCTCCCACTTCTTTGTGGCAGGGCATGCTGCCGAACATTCACTAAGTGGGAAGATAAGTTATGCAGAACCGTAAGCAGAACAGCAGAATAGCTGGTTCCTCTATTTCTTTAGCTGTATCACAAAACGTACCACGTTAGAAGTCAGACAAGAGACCTCACAGCCATTAAAAAGATCATGGCTGTTACCTAGAAGACTGACAAGTAGGCCCAGAGCTTCTGAATTTATTTTTTTTTTTTAAAGTCACTATAACAGAAGTCCACAGGCAATAACTTTCAAGATGTTTCTTTAGTAATGCTTTTTAAGGAAAGGAAATAAAGGAGGAAAATTAGGACAACGGTGTGAGGAGATTCTTATTCAAATAGTAAACCATCAATATTCATCAAGATACTACTGTAAATAAAAATTCCTACAACAGCAAGCAGAAAATAAGAGAAGATACGCTAATTCTTCAGGACAGTCAGAACAAATGATACAGAATATCAAACTTAGTAGCTCAAAATTCTCCATTTTGCTATCAGATTACACAAGCAACCTCCACAACCAAAGAATCACACCAAGCCAGTAAATTCTTTTCCAAGAACTGTAGTTCATTTCACTTCAACCACACCGCACTCACCAGATTGTCTCAACACTCAAAGAAATGGTTGCAACAGTCAAGTCCGAGTAAAACACATACCTCTCATAAACATACCATGCTTTATCTATGACAGACATTTTCACATATGAACAGCGTAACTGACCTCAGCACATACCAAAAAGATGATCTTTGCACTTACAATTGAAAATATGGTCTTTGATCTAATTGCACTTAGGAAAGCATCAGTAAGCTGTCTTGCATAGGATGTACTACTTTTTAGACAACATAATCCTTGTCCCCTCAAGTTAATTTATCATGACACAAAGGAATGGAGGTCACAGTGAAGTACACTACCAACTTAAGTATGTACACCTCCTGAAGAGCCACAATAACACAGTTAATACCATATCCTATTTCATCCTATTGTTATGTTTTCTGTTCTGCTGCCCAAGGCCTGCTTTTTTCCAATCTGGCAAATGCTGCCTGTGTTTCAAGCCTGATTGATTTTCTCATGAATTAGTTCAGAAAATATTTATCGGTCTTTTACTCTCTTAATAAAAATAAAATATGTTTTCTAAAAAAGCCTTTTACATGCAGCTTGTGTCAGAACTAGTGATTAAGTCTTTACGGCAATAGTCCCCAGACTGAAGTCCATAAAGCACTCTCAAACAACTACATGTTTGACAAGGAGATGAACGGTCTGTTGGTCCAAGAGTCCGGGGAACACCATTCACACCACGTTACTTTGTGGCAAACTACTGAAGTCCTGGAACAATTAGCAGGCAACATTTTTCACTCACTTATAACCATAACATATACAAATATTTGTACAAGACTAATGTTTTTTCAAGTTTTCATTGTCAATATTGTCTTCAGTCTTGGTGGTGTTATTTTTCTGATTTTGGGAAAATTTAGAAGGTAAGCACAACCACAGAGATAAGCACCGGACACGAAGTCTGGAAATAGACTTATAAGATGGCTTGTTCTATTACAGATAATGCTGTCAATCCAATTTCCTCCAGGAGTTTGGCAAGACAATGAGCTGGAGGAAGTTATCCTGCACAGCCGCTTTCTATTGTATTGCTTTAGAATCTTGCAGAAAATAGTGCTTCACAAGTTTATTTATGCTGAAGTAATTCTTAGATTTTAATTTTTTTTTTATTTTTGTCGTAACATCCTAAGTCAGAGTTTATGCCATTGAACAATCTGCACCACCTGTTGCTGACTGCAGCTTTTATGTACCAACTTTGAAGAACTACAGTCTAGGCAGCGCCTATTTCTTTTTGTTGTTGTTGTTGTTTTTTTCGCAATGCCTCCTCACTCTATTTTGTAAATACCCTCTACAACTGATCCGGAATGGACTCTCCGCCTCCCGCCACGGAGGAAACGCAGAGGGAAAGCGAAAGCGCGGAGCGGTGGGTACGCGGTTCCGTGTTTGCTCTGCACAGCAGCGCTGCTCTCCTCCTGCGGGCCCGGCGGCGGCCGGAGCAGCGCTTCAGGGGAGTTACTTAAGAGCCGTGCTGGGGAGCGCCGTGCTGGGGAGAGCGCTGAGCAGCGGGCGGCGGAGCTCTGCCATCACCTGCGCTCACAGGACGCGACGCTGCCCAGAGCGCGGTACCGGTACCCGCTCCTCCGCGGCGCTGGAGGCCGAGCAAGCGGAGCAGGCGGGGACCCGCGCCCTCCCTCCTCACAGAAACACGCCGCGGCCTCAGCTCCTCACCCGGTGGCTCGCGGCCCCTCAGACAGGGCACCCCCCCACCACCACCACCCCGCCCGGGGCCTCCCGGGGTGGGAGCCGGCAGGAGCCGGGCCCAGGTGCCGCGAGCACCCCGCCCTGGGCGGCCCCAAGGGCAGGAAGCTCCCCCCCACCGCCTCCACGGAGGAAGCCCGGAGCCGCCGCCCGCCTCGGGAACGGGCCCCCGCCCTCCACCGGCTCCGCTGCCGCCTCAGCCCGCGGGCCCGGCGCCCGCCCTCACCTCCTCGGCCTGCTTGCGCAGCGCCTTCTCCCGCTCGTACTGCGTGAGGAGCTGCTCGTTGTCGTCCCGCAGCAGCTCCAGCTCCACGCTGGTCTCCTGGCTGTGGGCGCACACCGAGTCCAGGTTCTCCAGGACGGCCACCACCAGCGGCATCAGCTCGGCCACCACCTCCTCGTCGTAGCGCCCGATGAGCCGCTCGAACTCGCGGTAGATGGAGCCCGCCAGCCCCGACACCCGCTCCGACATCATGGCGGGGCCGGGGCCGCCGGGGTCCTCCTGGTACACCACGCCGTCCGCCAGCTCCATGGCTGCCGGCGAGCGCCTTCCCTCCGGGGGCCCGGCGGGGCGGCAGCGGCTCAGGGCGCTCCCTCTGCGGCGGGGCCTCGCCTGCAGCCGGGGCGCGGAGGGAGGGGGGGACGGAGAGCAGCCCTGGCGCACGGCACTGACCTCACCCGCCGCGCCGGGGCGGGGCCGCCGCGTCACGCGGGAGGGGCGGGGCCAGACAGCCTCCCGCAGCGGCGCGGGGAAGGGGGGCGGAGCCTAGCGGTGAGGTCAGCGTGGGCGGGGCTCCGGCGGCCGCCATCTTCCGGTGTGTCAGCGGAGGGCCGCCGCGTCCGCCGCACCGCCGGGCGCTGGGGGCGGAGGGCTGCCGGGCCCTGCGGCAGGGTGTTCGCCTCAGGGGAGAGGCTTGAGGCCGGGTCGGTAGCGGGGCGGGGTGTGCGGGGCCGGAGGAGAGGCGCTGAGGCCCACGGGCCCAGCACTGCGGGGAGCCGGCCCGCCCTGAGGCGGCCTCCCGTGGGGCCGGGGCGGCGGGGAGGGGGGCCGCGAGCCCCGGGGGCGGCACGGTTAATCTGCGTCTCCTGAACTCTCCCATTCCAGGAGACGCTGTCTGCCAGCCGACCTGAAAGCATTATGATTTATTTATTGCGCCCGCAGAGGCGTAAATAAAGCAAGCGATTCGTTTAGGGATGACTGACGGAGCTAAAACTGGGTTTTAGGGCTTCACAGCTCCCAAACCCTACTTGGGGCGCTGTGTTGGCTAATCTCTGACGACAAAAAGACCTTTTATTTCTAATAAGATCCCCAGATAAATTAATATCAGAAATCCTGGTTTATTAGCAATAGCGCAGCTTAGAAAGCATCTCGCACTTGCTAAAAGAGGTTGGTTTCCCTCGGATTGGGAACACTGAATTCCATTGCAGATTACTGTTGCATCATGGGAATAACGGCAGCTATTCTGGACGTCTACTGTAAATCTGAAAACATCTACTAAGATTGAAAAGTTTTAGAGTTGCTTCACATTCCTAATTTTTATCACACAATTCGTATTTGGGGAAATCACTGTTTCTCATTAAGTAAATGTATTTCATGTACAAGGGAGCTAAGGAACCCGGTGGCCTAGTGGCAGTACAGGAACAAAGAAATGAGTATTTTAAAAAATGCAAAAGCTTGAGAAGTGGTGGAACTTTAACTGTAGCGATTGCATTAATTTCCACTGGAGAGCAGTAGAGGTTTGCACTGTATTTTCTCTCATTTGGACTGATCTAAGACAGTAACTGCTTTAAATGTGTATGCTGCATTGTGTTTTTATGTACTAAGCTGGTGGGTCTTTGCAGGAACGATGAAGAAAAGGCTTCAGCCCCATATATTGGATTCTCATGTGAGTTCTGTTTGGACATCATCCTCCTTAAGCTACTATTTAACATAGTTCAGCCAGGGCATAGGCAGTTAAAGTACAAATTTATTTATAAACATGGCAAAAGGAAAGAAAAGCTGTTTGCCTTTTAATTATGACCAAAAAATTACATCATTTTACCTAAAAAACTAATTAAGAAAAGACACGATATGTATTTTCCTACTCACATCTCCTCAAGTGAAATTTTCATTTAAATTATTGGAAATGATCCCTGTGAAAAGATTATTTTTTTCATATTTCTCTTTAGCTGTTGTCCACTGAGAAAAAACATGACTTCTCTGTGTTTGCCTGCTGTCTGCCATGGATTACGATCTTTACTTGATGCAGCAATGTTGAGGGAAGGTGTCTTTCAGAATTTCTCTCTCCCTTTAGGTCTTACATTGTTTCCCGTTTGCCTCAGTTGTCTGTATTGCGGAAGACACTGAGAGCCTTTGGGGGTTATTGACTTGTGGGTTTTTTTAGTGATCCTGAATAAATCTTGAAGGAAGACCGCAAACAGCCAAAGGTGAGAGGTAACTCCGTTCTGCTCTCAGGACAAGGTTGGCAAGACATGTCTAATTGCAGTGGACTTTCAACCTAGTCCTCACCGCATTATTCATACGTAATATTGCATAATGTGAGGACAGCTCTAAACAACTGCAGATTATTGTGAGGATAAAAATACTAATCGTCTTGAATGGCAGCAGAGATCCTTTTCTCTGTGTAGAATTTTATAGTTATTGCCATCAGACTTGGCAAATTGCACGAATACATTAGCTCAAAAGCCATCCGTTCTGGCAGATGGCAAAAATGGGTCAAGGTGTCTGCTGACAGCCTTTAAGGGAAGGGGTCTCTGAGGATATGCTATTTTTATCCCGTTTCTATGAGCAAAATTGATAGATGTGGTTTTCTTTCACAGCTGGAGTGAGTCCATGAACAGGCAGGCTTTTGCCACTAGAGCTGCAGTCAGAGTACAGGTAGAAGAGAGCCATTTGTGCTCGTGTTTTATTTCTAGTCACTTGCGGGTTTTCTAACATGGATAAATGAAGTCTTTAAAAAGAAGGGACATTAGAAAAATTGCCTGGGAGCCAATGTATCTTATTGACAGTCTGACCGCTGTGATCACATTTTATGATATGCACCTCGCAGTCGGTGAGATCAGAAACTGATGGCTTAAAAATAGAACAAGTTGTGGAACCATATCCTAGTTGTTTGCCAGGAGATTGAGACATTTATGACCTGCCAATTTAGTAAATTAATCAAGCATATGAAACAGCACAAAGAAATGTGACAGTATTGTCTATGTAGCTTGAAAGCAGTGGCTGTCTGTAGTAACTACTGGAGTAAAATGCAATTCACGCTCTTGGGGAAAGAACTGCCTGAAAAATAAATTAGTTTTCTGGATAACAAGAAAAATTATATTCCCTATCCCTAGAAACAACAGTTATTTGAAAGTAAATTGATTTGCAATTTGCAGGGAAGAAAGTTAGCCCTTGAATTGGTATGGGGTGAGAAGAGCTTAACTGGGACTTTACCCAGAAGAAGAAATTGCTGTGACAACTTCATTCTATGGTGCCTTATAACTTCAAGCACAACAGAAATCAAGCTAAAAACAGATGAATGACAGCAATACTTAGCTAAATGAAGAGTAGTATAGCCATGAGCAACAAAACATGTCAGACTTATAAGGCTGATTATAAGGAGCAAGAGGTGCACATCACAAAATGCAAGTCCTGATGAGAACTCCTCAAATGTTCTGAGTGGTACAGATACAGGCGGTTAGCTGAGATCATTATAAAGCTGGGGCCAAAACAGCAAAGCTCGGAGCTATGTTTAAATTCTCCTGAAGTTTGGAGACATTCTCAGTCAGTCTTTTGCCGCAGGCCTGTTTTAAAAATCTCTACTGGTTGTACGTAATGGCTTGAGCTCAGTAATTATGCTTGGTTTACTCACTGAAGACTTTGAAGGTCTTTACTTTCTCTTCCTGTGATCGGGTTGTTTTTAGGAAATTATTTGTCTAGACTGTCTACTTCTTTGCATTTTAGGTAAAAATGTAATTTTCAATGTAAGTTAGTAATTCTGGTACAATTTTCAACCAGCAAAGAAGCTGCTCATTTGTACATTAAAAATATCAAGGAGAAAGGCGCTTCTGTGGTGTTTCATCTGCTATATAATGCACAGCATGCTCTGCTAAGCATGGATTAATCTCAAAAGTGGCAAAGATGACCCTTATTTAATGAGGTTAAAAGACTTGGCAAAGATCGCACAGCAGACCTACAGTAAAGCTGCAAGTGGCGCTTGCCCACCTTATGGCAAGTCCTAAGCTTTAATCGTTAAATGACATAGTTTCAGCAAGGCTGTAAATAGATGTCCTATTGCTGCTTTTAAGTGAATATTTTTCTAAACATCCTGTTTCTAGAAACCTTTTTCTATTTTTAAATACTGTTTTTGCCTTAGTGAGGATTATGGCATTAGAGTTTGTAATAGGAATATGAAATGTCTTAAATAAATGTGCATTGAAACAACAGTATACAGTGGATTGACATTGTCAGAATACTCAGAAATTCTAAGTCCAAAATAACTTCAAGGGGGACTTGCTGGAATACACAATGCTCTGGGTTTTTTAAAGACCTTTAATTAAATCAGAGTACATCACAGTATGATCACACCTGGAAAAAAAGACCCCGGAATACTAGTAAACAGGTTGTATGGATAGATCCTTATGTGAGATCTAGATTCTCCCAGCAGAACTGGAAGTACAACATGGGGGTGTGATGGATTGCCGCGAAGAAAAGGGATCCCAAGTACGGAAATCCAGGCTGTCGAACAACTGGATGTATCCCTGTTCAGCAGCAGCCAAGTCCTGCCCAGAGGGAGGTGAAATCCACATTATTTCACTGGGAAGTTCATTCCAGTTTGAGGAACGACCGCAGGACAAGCGGGGATCTTTCCTCCCAGTGGGACGCGCTGCGAACACGGGAACCCCAAAGTCCGGGTGTGTTATCCTCGGGTCTCTCAAAGGCAATAAAACACTCGAGGCAAAACAGTTAAGTGGGAAATTGTTGAATGGTGTTTTGACTCGGAGATCTCATATAGTAGAAGCAGCAAAACAAAAAATAAAGCCTTCTTTAAAGAGGAAACTTAAAGAAAGCAGAACAGTACGATAATGAGATTTTTGTTAAAATAATTTTCTCTGCCTTTTGTTAAATAAAAAACGAGATTCAGCAGCTAAGACTGAAATATTTAACAAAGGCATTTCCCCCGCATCTCTGCTTTAATAACGCGGAAAACAGGAGATCCGCCGTGCCGGTGCCGGTGCCGGTGCCGGTGCCGGTGCCGGTGCCGGTTCCGGCCGCCGTTCCGAGCGCGGGGAGNGGGGGGGGTGTCCCCGGGCGCTCCCGCCGGACGCGGCCCACAGCGCCCCCTGCGGGCGGGAGGCCGCCCCCCGTCGCCATGACAACCGGCGGCCCGCGGGGGCGGCCCGGGGTTAAGCCGCGGCTTGGCCGGCAGCGGCGGCCGCCGCCGGGCGGCAGAGCCAGCCGGGGCCGCCAGCAGGTGAGACGGCGGGGCGCGGGGAGGTGCCGCGGAGGGAAGGGGGGGTCGATCCGGGCCGGGGACCCCCCGGTTCCGCGGGGCGCGGGGGCGGCGGGAGGGGCCTGGCCTACCCCCCCGCAGCCGCCTCACCGCGGGCCGCGGCTAAACCCGGACCCGTCTGCAGCACCGGGACGGCCCCGGCGGCCGCGTCCCGCCCGGTGACACCCCTCTCTTCCCGTGCGGGGCTGCGAGCACCGGTGCGTTACCTGCGGGCACATCCAGCTGTTCCGGCACATCGTACAGCTGTTCGGGCTGATACAGCTGTGCGGGCACACGAGGCAGCCGGCGGTGTTGGTTGGTGGGTGAAAACGATGCACAGGGATTTATTCAGCCTATTTAGCCCTAAATTGTGGGCGGCAGCCTCCCACGCTGCGCTGGGAGATGTGTCTGGGAGAGTCTGCACCTTCCGTTCCATTCAGAGCTTTTTCTGATTTTAGTATTTGCTAATTGCCTGTTTCTATAGTTGGCCACACTGTTAGTGTTTAAACTTACTTTTCTGATGCTTGTGAAAACCCCGTATACAGTGATTGATTTATTAAATCAGTGCAGATCATGGCTTAACCACCTTCAGATGTGGCCGATTTAATTATCATAATAGCTGACATTACACGCGATCCAGGGCCGTGATTGCACTTGCCTGCTGAGCCTGGAATAATGACTTTTATTCCCCTCCTCATTAGGACGATGGCTTCTATCGCCGAGCGGACGTTCATCGCCATCAAGCCTGACGGGGTCCAGCGGGGACTGGTGGGAGAAATCATCAAGCGGTTTGAACAGAAAGGATTCAAACTGGTGGCCATGAAATTAGTACACGTAAGCTTTCCTTAATTTGTATGTCGTCTTTTTCATAGAAGCTGCAGCCTTAAAACAGAGCAGTGTGCTATAATGACAAATGGCATCTTCAGAACAATTAAACCTGAAATTTTGAGAAGTCTTTGAATATTTTGGAAAAAATCCAATTCCCAGCTCTGGCTAAATGCTTTAGACATGCTAAGCACACTAATTTTAGTAACCTGATGTCCTTAGTCTGAAGAGAATATTCTTTTAGGTGCATCCTATACCTAATAAATACCTCTGAATATATTCAGCAAATACCAAGTCACATAAGCTGTCTGCATTGGTGAGAGATACTTTTCTGTGTTCAGCTGAGGTTAAAGCAAACAGTTAAAATTCTTATTGACTGAAAGTACTTCTAGGAAGATGCTAGAAATGGTGAATTTTCAAGTGCGTGCAAGTTTTGGGATTAATAGTGCTCTGTGGTTAATCTATGTGATTTCAGTATGCTCTTAAGTTCTTACTGTAAGCTTTTTTTTGTTTGTTTTTTAATGCAGGCCTCTGAAGACCTTCTGAGAGAACACTACATTGACCTAAAAGACCGGCCGTTCTACGATGGTCTGGTGCAGTATATGCACTCTGGACCTGTTGTAGCTATGGTGAGCTCTTAAAAATGAAGCTCAGCTAAGAAGTTTAATTGTTTTACCTGCAATAAGATTGTGTTACCTATTGAATTCTAGTTTGCTTTTAAAAGGACTTTAAAACCTAGATTCAAATACCATAATTAGGAAGCTGTACTATTAACTCCGTTTTCTTTCATCTTTTTTTCATATTCTTTCTCTCCTTTGAGTTGATGAAGAGGGCAGGGGTAGGGGGGAACCAAAACTGGGACCTTGAGAAAGAGTAGACCTGCACAACAAAACCCACTGGGAAATGCCATGTATTAAGTATGCTGAAAAATGATGGTAGAATATTTTTACTTTACTCCTAAGATACAGCAACTTTGAAAATCTTTTTCAGTCTAACTTCATAAGAAGGGACTTTCTCTTTTTTTTTCCTTGACAGTGCATTTGTAAAATAGTTGAGCTGCAGGTCTAGATCTTCAGTAAGCAGACAGCTTTGGAAGGCTGTTCACCATATTGAAATTTGAAATGACTCTCTTCCCATCCTTGGTGAGGAAAGGTATTGTGCAGAAGGGGAGAACTTCAGCAGACGCTTCAAGATAAAATATGTCTTGCTATTAGGAGTATTTGGATGGTGATTTGTGCCATGACGGACAGCATTGTGTAATTCTGGAAGGTATGATTAACTCTTGCTACTTCATCTACTGCCAAGATTTAATAATCTCAATGGATTTTTTTTTTTTTTAAGGTGTGGGAAGGTCTTAATGTGGTTAAGACTGGAAGAGTGATGCTGGGGGAAACGAATCCATTTGATTCAAAGCCTGGCACTATTCGTGGTGATCTCTGTGTTCAAGTTGGAAGGTATATTATGAAACTGTTGATATCATCTAAACATGCTAAATGTCCAGTGGTATGTCATGATATATGTCATGATATATGCAGGAACTGTGCTCCATCCTTCTCTGTCTTATGGATGGAGCAGCTGTTTCCCGTGTAATTACACATAATTCCCGTGTAATTTCCATGTAATGTTACTGCCTAAAGATGCAAGTCCAGTTGTGGTCTTCCCCATTGACAAAAAACGATGAGCAAAGCATCAATGTATGCAAAACTGCATACTCCAGGCCTATTACTACTTTACAGTTACTTACAACTTCTCTCCATAACGGAGACCACTTCAAAGACTGAAGCTTGCTTTGCTTCGACTTTGAGGATTATATTACCTTTATATGCACCTTTTCTTTTCCTAGGAACATCATTCACGGAAGCGATTCTGTAGAAAGTGCTGAGACAGAGATCAATTTATGGTTCGCTCCTGAAGAACTGGTTGATTACAGAAGCTGTGCTCATGAATGGATCTATGAGTAAAACTGAGCCCGTACCTTCTGGTATCCTTCCTGTCTGGAAAGACCTGCTAGCCTCTAGCTATTTCAAAGCCCTTCATATGAACTGGTAGAAACCTGTCTCGGGGACCCGTGAGATTTCTCAGTTGTGAATGTTAAATGTAGTCAGTGTTTGCTGCTGCTTTGGTTAGAAAGCTCTCAAGCTATAGACGGAATTGTACTTTTAAAAAGCTGCTTCTGGGAGTGAGAGATAGGAGATGAAAACACAGAGCATATAACATATTTTCCTGAAACACTCTGTAGTCAAAGAGGGTATTTTGATAAGCAGAAAAAAAATGGTAAAAATTTATTTGGTAAATAAATATGCAAATGGCTTAGTGTCAAAGGTTAATCTTGTTAAAATGTTAGGGGACAACTGGTGTAAATATATTGATAGTGTGCCCAAATATTGAGGATTGAACTTGATACCAAGTGAATCCCCATGCCCAACACGGCTGCAGAAAGGATTTATTTATTTCTCCCTCCAGAATGCGCTGTCCCTGCACACCCAGCACAGCTTTCATTAAAATGAGAACTGTTCGCTCGATTGACGCTGTTTCAACTTGCTTTTCCCCCCTCTACAGGATTTGTTTAGTATTTTAAGGAAGGATTAATAGGCCAGGCTTTCTGAAATGCCCTTTTATGTGAAAAGAAGATTAATGTGAGGATGGATGAGGGAGCTCTACCTTCAGCCACTTTACAGTAGCAGTCCTCTGGCATTGCACAGAGCAACAGCAGAGTGATGTTTGCTTTGCTGACGGAACAGCTGGTAATTTAGTTATGTTCCCATTTGTGATCTTTCCTTAATAGCTGGAACCACAAAGCAAGCTGTTCTTGGATAAGGTATTTCAGAAGTGACTTTAGCATTATTGATTTATTTATTTAATCATGTTAAGAAATACAGTCATAATAGTGCTAAATGTATTCCAGTAGAGGTGTCAGCTGCTATCAGAGAAAAGGATCAGCCTCTTGCAGAAATTTTAACAACAAATATTCACGAGCTGTACTGGGTAAAGTAATGTTGGTATCAATATTATGTATTTATTTACCTGCAACATTGTATTCATTAAAAGCAAGAGTTTCATGAAATCAGTTGTTCTAACTCCTCTATTTTTCTCCTACAGTGAGTTCTTGTGCAATGAATGTTGAATTCAATGCTTATGATACTTTATGAAGAGATATAACTCCTAAAAAGAGATGGTACAAAATAAAACAACATTTGCTGTTTCTTAAGTGAAATAAAAGGAAATGTTCATTATATTGTCTTAGATCTAATTAATGAGTATAAGCAGAGGGAACAAATTCCCTAACCACCAAACTGTAGGTGAGGTTGTTAGCTTCTCCTCTGAAAATATTCAGCGTTACAGAAGATAAATAATTTAAGTTAAAGGTTGTTAGAGAGAAGGGAACACGTGACAAACCTGTGCATGCGATGAGTACTCTCCAGTTCTGTTTTTTTGGGGGGCATTGCTTGAGATTTCTTTTTCTTTGCTGCTTACTACAAAACAGAGAAATTTGAGTTATCTGGAGATGTGGGGGTTGTCCGAAAGCTACCGATCAGTATTTCTGATGCGCTGAGACCGAGAGGAGGTGGAGGTCAGCCGTCTCAGGCGTGCCCAGCTCAGACGTGTGACTGGGCATGTCCAGTTTCACGAATTTTAAGTGCCCCGTCAGCAGGAGCCTGCACAACTACTGCAACGGGCATTTCTTTATTACAACTGTGGTGATGGCATACGATTATAACTAGCTCAGGAAGAGAAAAGGCGCTTTGTAAATTAGCAGAGTACCAAGTAGTAAACATAAAAAGTAACAACACTCTTCCTAATTCTGGTTATGACGTTGGGCCGGGGACGGTGAGGTTTCACACCTGCGTTTTGACGCTTTGCAGCTTCATCTTCCCCTATCCCAACAAAACCGCCGGCACCTTTCCAGCGCTTCGGCTCCTCCGCGGCTGTTCTGGGGGAAACGGCGTTTCCCGCCGCGGGAAGGGGCGCAGCCGGGGCGGCGGCGGGAGCGCTGCTGAGCGGACCGCGGGGATGGGCTCCCCTGGAAACAGCAGAGCAGGTACCTCGCAGTAAAAAAATGATTATTAGTAGAGTTAAACGTCCTTAAGATCTCTCCGCTGTGGAAAAGGCTTTACGCCCCCGCTGCTGCCACCGGAGGTCGATAACCCTCCACGGCGGCTCCCCGGGGCTGGCGGCGACAGGTGCGGCCCGGCCCGGCCCGGCCCGGCCGGCTGCCAGCGGCG